>KN805419.1:150027-165225 GCA_000818945.1 Schizochytrium sp. CCTCC M209059
CCCAGAATCATCCATCCCAGGCCGAGTCCGGGAAAGCCCGCGGCCACCGCAAGCTGAGAGCGCCTCGGCGCGGCGCGGCTGCAGGCGGCGCGGGCGCGGCGCTGCGGCGTACGCGCGCGGCGAGAGGACAGCCGCGCGGCGCCCGCAGGCGAGGCGGATTCGGCGCGCTCGGGAAGCGGCAGCTGCCGGGAGCCACCTCGCGATGGCAAGGCAAGTGGCATGCCATGGCCTGCCATGGCTGTTTGTGCTGTGCTGACACAGCGAGAACGCGAGCCCACGGAGGAAACTTGCGCCGCGCGAGGCCGCACAAACGCGCGAGGACCGGCGAGGCGGGAAAGCGGAGCGAGACGTCGATTCCGACCGTGGCCTCGATCTTGACCTCGACGTCTGGGCGGAAGCGGCGCGGAAGAAGCCCCGGAAGCCGCGAATATTTTAGGCGTATCCGCGAACGGAGCCGGAAGCCCGATGCGCGACCTCGATGGACGCTCTGTTGCTGCTGCTGCTGCTGCTGCTATACTCAGACTGCTGAGGCTGCTGCTACTCAGACTGCTGAGGCTACGTGCGACTGCGAGTTGCAAAAGTCGGCATGAAGCAGCCGTCTGGGTGCGGCTCTGCGCTAAGTCAAGAGGCTGGAGACGAGGCCGAAGTCCATTCACGTGATGCGAGCTCGGGAAGCCCTCGCGCCATGACTGAGAGGAAAGAAAGAAAGAAAACCATCGCGATTGCAATCGTTCAGTTGCGCGGCGACAAGCTCGTTGCGCTCTTGACCTCGGACCGGGAATCTCTTTGGGAGAAAGAATTGGATCAGACGATGACGCGTGTGGATGGAAAGGGCGACGCCGCCACAGGCACAGACAAGACCGCGACCGGCATCGGCCGCTTCGTAAGACTCTTGGTGCAGCTGCTAACGGTCCTAGGGTCGATCACGAGGCACAGGGCCGACGCAGGAGGACGCACGAGAATGCAAGCCGAGGGCGAGACGCGGTCCAGAATTCGAGGAGAATACGCTTGGCTTTTCTTTTTGACGCCGTGAGGGTGGCGCAGAGTGCGGGCTTTGCTATTTCATTGTCCCTAATGCGGCAGAGTATGATGATTTCGTGACTGCACGAGTCGACGAGACAACTGCGCAACTGAACTCTTGATTCACATCACATGTTTGCATATCTGGATCGATGCGTCTGCATTGGGAGTCATCGTCTTGTTTACGGCAGAACTACTCCCAAGAAATAAAGCACCATGCGCGAGCAGATGACGAGGCATATCTACGACCTCTTGATCGCTGATATACTTGGAGTCAGCTTTCGCTTACTTGCAAGATTGAATGATGAAACTAAAAATGAGCGAGTCGTGCACGGCATGCTTTGGCAGCTTTGACGTAAAACCAATGGTCTTCTTGTATTTGCAAAACTAGAACAGGCAGATGCATGTCTCCGAGTCATATTACTAAAGAGCAACCTGAAACTGTTCTCTGCCAACATGCCGTCACTTGAGTCAAAGTAGAGATCATCGTTTTGGTTGCACACACCTCTCTTCCTTGGCAAGGGCCGCTTTGTTGTTGAACTACAAAAGAGGTGAATGCATTGCAGTGCAGAGTTCTCCAGGCCAGCCACCATGACCAGCGCAGTGTGTGCACACGCGCAATATCTAACACACCCTTTCGCCCCTGCGCGCGCGCACGCGTCTGCGCGGCGGGCAGGCGTGCCAGGCGCGCAAGGCGCAAGCCGGCAACCCCCTTTCCTCTTGGCCCCATTCCTCGCGCCGCGGAGCACGCGTTGCACTAGCAGCAAGTCCAGGCTCTCTTCTTCGCGCTCTGCTTTCCCTGCCCTCGTCCGGGTCTCTCCCTCGCTCTGCTTCCCTCGCCGCCGCCGCCATGGGCCGCCTCCGAGGCGACGTGTGGGGCGTCGCGCAGTCCGCCGACCTCGTGCTGGCGGCCAGCTTCGACGCGTACCTGCGCGCATGGAGCAAGAAGGACGGCGCCCTCGTCTTGGAGACGAAGACGCCCAACGACGAGGCGGCCATCGCGGTGGCCGTGCAGGGCAAGCTGGCCGCCTTGGGGACTGGCAACGGCGGCCTCGTCCTGGTGGACCTGGCCACCGCCGCCGTCCTGCTCGCCCTCCGGGGCCACACGGCAATTGTCTCGAGCGTCATCCTCGACGGCAGCGAGATCATCTCCGGGTCCGGCGACCAGACCGTGCGCGTCTGGGACAAGACCAGCGGCCGCGAGACCTTGAAGATCGACGCCGGGGCGACGGTCTGGAGCGTCGCCGCCCACGAGGACCTGCTCGTGGCCGGCTTGCAAGACAAGACCGTGCGCATCTTCGACCGGGCCAGCGGCGGCACGCGCCACGTGCTCAGGGAGGCCACGGGCCCGGTCTTCGCGGTCGCGATCGACGCGCAGCGCATGGCGAGCGGGTCCGCGGACAAGAAGGTGAGGGTGTACGCCGTGCCGTCCTTGGAGCTCGTCGGCGTCCTCGAAGGACACACCTGGAGGGTGCGCTCGGTCGCGGTCGAAGGAGACCACATCGTGAGCGGGTCTTGGGACAACACGGTGAGACTTTGGGACGCGCACAGCGGAGACGCGCTGCGCGTCTTGCGAGGACACTCGAACTGGGTGGCGACGGTCTCTGTCTTGGGGGTGGAGATCGTGAGCGGGTCTTACGACCAGAGCGTGCGCGTCTGGGACGCGGAGACGGGCGCCTCGACGCGCGTTCTGGACGGCACGGAGGCCGTGCGGCCCATCGAGCAGGTGCTCGGCGGCCCCGCGAGCACTGCGGCGGAGGAGCAGGCGCTCGAGGCGGCGCTGGTGAACGGGGACCCCGCGTAACTGGGCCGCTGCAAGCTCAGGGTCGTCGGCCAGGGCGCCGCCGGCAAGACGTCCACGGTGCGCTCGCTGCTGGGCTTGGCCCCGGAGGAGAATCACATCTCGACAGTGCGCGTCGAGCTCAAGCGCACCGATGCAGAGTCGTGGGAGGAAGAGGACTTCGACAGCGGATTTGGACGCCAGGCGTATCGCGTGGCGGCGCTGCGCATGGCCGCGCAGGAGCAAGCTGCGAGCAAGAAGCGGCAATCGCTGCCAAGGCGCGTGTCTCGCGGCATTGTAGACGTCGTACGTCGACGTTCCTCTGCGGCGCGGCCCTTCGTCGCAGAGGAGCAAGTGGAGCTGGTGCCCGAGGCCGAGGTGGCGCGACGATTCGATATTGCGGAGATCGGGAACATGGCCGGTCAGACGCAGTCGGGCCAGAAGATCAAGTTTACGATCTGGGACCATGCAGGTCAGGACCTCTTTTACGCGCTGCACCACATTTTCCTTACGCGCGAGGGCGGCGTCTTCATGCTCGTCTTTGATATGCAGGAACTTCTCACCAAGCAAAACAAGGCTTTGGGGTATCTGCGCTTTTGGCTCAACTCGATCAAGCTGCACGCGCCCAAAGCCCCTGTTCTTTTGGTCGCAACGCATTACAATCAAGCTTTCAGCAACCTGCAAGCCGTGGAGAGAATTCTCCAGTCCCTCTTTCGTAAGCTGCGCGGAATCGAACTGGTAAAAAACAGTGGGGCTCGCCTGAGTTTCTTCCCCATTGATAACATGAGTCCCGCAGCAAACCGCGCTGCTGATCTGCGCGCTACTGTGGAGAAAGCGGCCTCCAAACTTCAGGCTGTGTCGCAAAAGATCTCGCTGCGCTGGCTCAAGGTCTTGGATGATCTCATGAAAATGAACTGCGACCACGTTCCCTTTGCCAAAGTGCAAGAGTTGGCGACTAGATACCACGCCGGCGACCAGACAGATGAGCTACTCAAGTATTTCCACGAGCTTGACATGCTTGTGCATTTGCGCGCCACCGACACCCTGCACGACAAAGTTGTGCTAAACCCGCAGTGGCTTTTGGACAAGCTGGCCTGAGTCATTGCGGACGAGATCCACGTCCAGGACATTCCCTACGACGAGAGGCGTTCCGACCTCGACCTTGAGGACGATTTTGCTCATTTGCGGCTTCGAGGCATTGGCTCGCGTCGGCTCTTTCATTTTCTCTGGGATGGCGAACAAGTCGAATATCTATTGGATTTTATGCAGGCCACCATGCTTCTCTCCATGTGGTCCTTTTCTGAGGATGGCAGCGCGACGCAAGAAGGGGCCGAGCAGACCTTTCTCCTTTCTCGTGAGCAGCCTTCTCAGGCATGCTGAAGATGATGCGCTCCGTTCCGAAATCGCCGGCATGCCACCGGGGCTAACGTGCGTCCTCGACTTTTCGCGCTTTTTTCTTCCCGATGGCGTCTTCGCAAGCATCCTGTCCCTCTGTGCTGATTATAGTAGCACGATGAGCGAAGGCACCCGAGAGCCGCAGCTTGCCGCCACAGAAGCCATTGTTCGTTTGGGGCTCTCTGTCTTTGCGCTCCAAGTGGAGGGCGACAGAATCTGGCTTCGCGCAGCAGGCGGCACGGGGCAGCCAGCCCGCACGCTCAAAATGCTGATCAGCGTGTTTCAGAGTGCGCGCGATGCGGTCTTCCAAGACCTTCCCTGGGAGCTGCTTTTGCAGTGCCCCAGAGATCCCCTCCGTTTTCGTCTCTTTCGATGACCTGACAAACGCGCGAGATGCACGTCGTGACAAAGTTATGTCCACGGGAACAATGAATGCACAGGTGGCGGACTTTGAGCCCTTCTTTGTCGACGGTCCGCTTACTGAGGATGTACACGAAATCGGTGTGTCGCAGTTGACCATGGCGCTCGATCCTGCTTTCAGATATCACGTCTTCCTGAGCCATCGACAGATCGAAGCCGGTGACGCGTGCAACCTCATGGCGGAGAAGCTAAGGTACCGCGGTTTGCTTGTTTGGGTTGATCAGGAGAGCGAGGGCAACCTTGCCGAGGCGTAGATGCGGCGTGGGATCCAAGACTCCAAGTGCTATCTTTTATTCCTATCCAAGACCGTCTTTAAGTCGGCTGCGGTGCGCATGGAGCTCTCCACGGCGCTGGAAATGGAGAAGCCAATCTTGCTCGTGTATGAGAGCGAGACGGGTCGTCCTGGCTTTGCCAATTTCGCCACCTACATAGACTCGGCGCCTCCAAATGCTGCGGCTCTTTTCGCTACAGTCGAGTCCATGCCTCTCCAGCGTCGTCTTTACCTGGCCAAGGGTTTTTACGAAGAGCTTTCTGCGCGAATTGAGCGTGCTGGCTGCGACTAAGCACTTTAAATTCATCATATATTTGTTGTCTCCAAAGTTGACGGTAATTTCCTTCGAGGACGGAAGAATGAAAAGAAGAACTTGATTTCACTTTACGCAAAGTAAATTCCGCTTCGTGGCTAGCACGAAACGGGAAAGTAGACTAAAAGCTTCCCACACTGCTGCTCGGACTTGACTTCAATGTTTTGATGTAGTTGTATATGTGTTGGTATTGCCGGCTTCTGGCATCGACTTTGGTCGCCGCCAGGTCTATTCGGTTCGGTGGCCCCATGTCGCGACCCTGGTCCATCTCTACGAACAGTAAGTAGGTCTATGATTGTGCTAGTCTATTTTGGACGCGGGTCCAGGCTCGTCGCGGACTCTTGCCGCGGCCATGTGCTGATCCCCCAAGTCCGCGTCGTGATCGATGCGTTGTTGCGGCGTCGTACCCCTTCGATGTTTATCATCGGAAATTGGTCTCTCTTCGAGCAGCTTTCCGCCTCACGTCAGGTCTTTGGGAAGGTTTTGCAACACTCCAATTGACTGGCATACAGTTAGTTATTCTTTTCTCTTGCAACCCTTGAAAAAAATTGTATTGTCTCAATGCGTCATTGTCTGAATGCAGATTGGAGAACCCGATCATCTCGAATATGCAAGAAGCATTCTTTATCGCGATCAGACCTGCGACGATGTGAAAGCCAAGACCCTTGTTCTACTACTTGATTAAGGCCAATCGGTCGTTTCGCTATTCGCATGTGTACGAACCAAACAATATGAAAGAGCAGTCAAAATGTTACAAACAAGGAAATGAGCTTCATGTTTGATTCATGCAGGGGACTCTCTCTTCGTGAATGTCGGTGATAGGCTGGACTTTGAGCAAGGCGGCTAATAAACGAGAAAGGCATCTGCCGAATCGAAACTGACAGCTAACACTGTTTTGGCCGGATGGAACCTTCGAGCTCAGAGAAGCCAACGCAATCTCATCTCAAAAGATGAAGATGCAAGGTCCGCTTTATTTCCATTCTCCCTCCCCATTTCTGCTTGAGCCGCAAATTTTACGGGCCCGGCCATTCATCAAGCATACCGTATCTTCTCTTCTTTTCTGCACAAACACAGAGAACACTTTGGAACACCGTCGCTTATAAAAATCATTGATCGTGCAAAATCTAGAGACCAAGCTGTGCTGTCCCACTACGTAGTATGCGCTGAGACTTGTTACTGTTAAGCATAAAAGGCAGAGGCGCAAAATTGAGGCGCCGCCCCCCACGGTAGCCACAAGAGAGTGCTCTGTGGAAAGTGACTGTGTCGACTCGGAGGAGCAGCGAGGACACGGAGAATCTTCGCGCCGGAACCACAGGGTGAGAGAGCGCGTCGAGGATGCGGGGGAGGGCAGGAGATTGCGCGAGGGAGGAGACAGTGTCCTGGCGGCGAGAGGATTGAGCATTGGACGGCGAACGAGGTCGTCTGACTGGCGGAAATAAATGGGTGTGCAAAAGCCAAGAATAAAACCCTTCAGCAAAGCAGCAGAATGGTAGGTAGGTACTTGTTGATTTTCGCCGACGGCGTATGGTGAACGGAGTAACAAAGAAAGACTGGAAAGGTCAAGAAGATGTAGGAAAGGATTGTACTAGGCGCAGAAAGAGATAGATATAAAAACAAGAGAAGACTCTCGGAGCAATCATAAAGTCTCCACATCTTTTATGTAAATACGAAAGAAGAAGAAGAAATAAGTCTCTGTACTTTTGCAGACATCGCAGAAAAGGAACGCGTCAACCTTCGCCTCGGCATTTCGTTCACGGATAATCATTTCAGCTAATTGAATCATCTTTTTTTTTTTAATATTTATCTTTTCGCACTTAAAAGGATGTGAGCGGCACACCGCACTGAGACTAGACGGAAGAACGCTCCAGCCGTGCGACCGCATCTCTTTTCTTTTTTTTTGAATTTTGGAAAAGTGCTGCTGGCGGTAAACGTATACCGTACCCACCAAACTTCACTTTGATACTTAAACGCTCTGCTCCTGAGCCTTGTTGACAGCGATTTCCATGTCCTGAGCAGCAACCATAGCGCCATCCTCGGAATGAGCCTCGACGCGACCAAGGAGCTCGGTCATGAAAACCATGAGCTCGCGCGGGGTAGAGAGCTTGGAAATCGCGCCGGAAAAGTCTTCCTTGGACACGTGCTTAAAGAGGTCCTGAAAACGCGGCTGAACATTCTGGTTCGAGCCGCCCTGAGCGCGCATGCGACGCTTTTGGGCCGCAAGGAAACGGCGTTCAGCCAACTCTTCGAGCTGAAAACGACTCCACGTAAGATCGCGCACAAAGTGGCGATCGAAGCGCGCTTCGCGCACAATGCGATCCGTGGAAAGGTCGAGCGAGGCTCGCGCGTCCGGAAAGAAAAAGTGCAAGCGGCCTTGGTTGAGCACCTCGTTCTTGCAGACCTCGCGCGCAAAGACCTTAAGCGCGCTGGGGTAGAGGAGCGGGTCCAAGAGGCCGACCTCGTCAAAGCAGTCGCCAAAGACAGCCATACCCTGAAAGCCGCATGACTTGGTGAGCTCGTCGATGAGCTCGAGCTTTTGCTGCGCCGAGTGGCCAATGTGCAGGGCGCGGATGCGCTCCGAGGTGTCATCCACCGTGAAAAGGCTATTGAGCAGCGGCTCGACCAGGTCAGCCCGCGGGTCGCCGATGCGCAGCGGCGCGCAGAGCTCCTTGGCGCGCGCCTGCTCCTGTGACCGCGAGCGCGTCTGCAGCGCAACGCCGGCCAAGAGGCTGCTGGCGCCCACGCCGGCCCAGGTGAGCTGGGTCTGGGAGATCTCGGGCAAAATCTGCCGGAGCGAGTCGAGAATCGACGAGGTGTTGTCGTCGAAAGCGTGCGGGGACGAGTACGAGGTGTTCGTCCTCGAAGCCTCGACGCCGTCGCTGTCGGTGGCGGTGCCGTTGTCGCTCATCATGCGCCGCACGCCCATGGCCGCCGCGCCAAGGGTGGTCGCAAGCACACCAGCGGCCACAATCGTCTTGACAAGGGTTACGGACGAAAAGGCAATGGGCAAGAGCTTGGCACGCAAGGTGTTGAGAGTTGCGGAATCCTCGCGGGTGTACAGGTGGGCAAGAATGAGGAACTGCGTGGCGCTGCGCGGGTTGTTGGAGAGCGCAGAGAGGATCATGCGGCCCTCGGGCGAGCCCGTCACCACGAGGCGCATCATGTCATTGATGGCAAACGAGATGACGCAGTCGGCCAGATCGCTGCTCGACCAGTTGTCGGCAAAGCTGGCGTCCCAGTTGTCCTTGTCGGCGCCAATAGATTTCCTGTACTGTTTGAGGCAGTCGTTCATGTGGCCGGGTCGGCACAGGTTGACCACGAATACGGGGTTCTTGCCCTGCGACACCCGTCGCTCATTGTACTCCTTGTACCTCTGCATCATCATGAGGCGGATGGTCGTCTTACCGGACCCGCGCTTGCCAAAAAAGATGTACGTCATCTCGGACGGGCGGAAGCCCTGGAGATCCGAGAGCAGGTAAAAGGCGCCGCTCTGCAGGATCGACTTTTCGGCCGTCCGGTCCACGTACGGGTTATGGCTTAGCCCGAGCTTTCCGAGCATCTTGCTCGTCCCAGCGACCACTTGCCGCGAGGCGTCGTTGCCATCGTCCTCCTCATCGTCCGAGTCCACGTGCTTCGCGCCGGGCGTGGGTCGCGACCCGGGGAAGTTCTTTCCCGCGGCCGCGCGGGCCTCCTCGTCGCGTCCCTGCTGCTGCTGCTGCTGCTGCATGTTGTTCTTGCTCTCGTCCATGTCGCCGTCCGAGGCCGATCGCCGAGATCGATCCCGCCTTCTCCCCCCGCCGCGCTCGGCCGCCGCAGGAACGGAGTCCGCCGCCTTCGCGCAAGCCAAGCCCGCCGCGCGCCGCGCCGTCTCCTTCTCCTCCTCCGCCGCCGCTGCCTCCGCGCGCGTCTTGCTCTCTCCCTTCGGGGTTTGTTTGTTCCCGCGCTTGGTCTCTCTCTCTCTCTCTCTCTCTCACTCGCGCTGTTCTTGTGCGCCCTGCGCTGCTCTACCGAGGGCACGACTCCGCTCCGCTCTGCGCCGCGGCGGCCTCGGAGGAGGAGGAGCAGCGGCCGCGAGGCCTCGTGCGCGCGGTTGCAGGCGCGGCCTGGCGAGGGCGAGATCGTCGCGGGATGATCGCGGCGCCAAGGCGTGCGTATGCTCCTTTCTCTATATGTGCGTGTGATTCATTCATGTATGGCGCGGTATGGCGCCGCGGGCGACGACGACGACGACTGCTGCTACGCGGAGAGAGCTCCGGCAGGGTCATCATCATCGCGCGCAGCGGCGTCTTCCCGGAACAAAAATAACCGACGGAAGCTTCGACGCAGACGAGGCCGGACGGCTTGGCGGGAGAGGAAAGCCGAGGTCTGACGTGGCGGGCGGGCCTTGTGCGGGACGCCGAGCCAGTAAGGCAGGCAGGCACGCAGGCAGGCACGCAGGCTTGCGGAGGGGTTATTATGTGTGGGCTTGTGTGGGCTCGAGGCGGCTCGAGGTCAAAGGCGAGGACCTTTGGCACAGGGAGTCCAGGCTGCGCGAAGATGCAGACCTCGCTCGGCCAATTCGAGAGAGTTTGCGAGGGTGAGAGAAAGATCGTGGAAATGCTTTTTGCCGGGAGCGGGCTGACGCAAACGCAAAGGGAAGTGGCGCTGATACCGAGGAACAGCTGAGAAGAAGCACCTCCGCTTCGCGAAGCTTGGCAGTCAGTGGCGAGAAGGCAGTGGCGAGAAAGGAGAATGAATAAGCAAGGCGAGGGACGAACAAGGCGAGTGATGGAAAGAGGTGAGATAGAGATAGATGATCAATCGCGGCTTGCGGTATCGCAGACTGCGGAGTGAAAGAGGAGGAAAAACACCAGCGACACAGTCATTTGGTCATTTATTGGAGAAGGGATACGTCGATCATGTTGCCATTGCGCTCAATGCGAAAATGATAATACCCTGATGTACTTGCGCGTTCTTGGTTGACCAATTCGGTAGCCTGACGTATAATATCTTCAAGCGCTGTTTGTGAGAGGCCCAGCATGGGCGCAAGATAGACCGAGTGGAAGAGTTGACCGGCTGGTCCGGTCGCCATAAACATAGAAGAAGCAGCTTCTGGTGGGCTGGCCATGCGCTCGCCATGATTTTGGCCCACGACGAAATTCTTTGCCGGGTTTGCCGTCAATATAGGGCCGCTCGTTCGTCTTCGCTTTGAAGACCTGCGGGAGCCGTGCCTATCAGCGTTGCCGAAAGACCCTTCGTTGGCGTCGTCGTTGTCCTCGTCGTCGTAGTCGTCATCATCTTCGACTTGTTTCTCGTCTTCGCCAGCAGGGGCATTTCGATAATCATCATGATCATCATCATCATCATCATCATCACCCTTGTTGGCACTTGCGTTGCCGTCACCAGCCTCGGAGGCGATGCGGCGTCTTGCGCCAGCACTCGCGCGACGCGAACTCGCGCGGCGCGCCCGAGCAAGTGGATGCGACGTGTCCGGCGCAGCTTGAGCAAATGAGGATTTGCGGTCGCCGCCTGGCAGACGTTGCGCGAGTGTCATCTCGCGCGTCAGCGCTTGCACGAGCGCTTCGTGTTGTTGCGGTCGGCTAAATAGCTCAAGCGGGCGCAACTGGGCACGCACGACGCGCTCAGTGCGACTGGCGCGCAGCCACATGCGATGTCTCTCGCGCCACTCAATGTAATTGCGGATCATCGCAAGACTCCTTCGTCGTTCTCGTTCGAGGAGCTTTTCGTTGTAGCTGCGCAAAATTTTGAGTTTGGCGTTGAGTCGGAAGCGCGTGAACCCGGCCTCCCAGGCTTCATCGTGGACTTTTCCGTCGCTCGTTGTTTCGTCACACGAGGGTTTTTTGCGCTTCGTGCCCTTGGCCGTGTTGCTGCTACTGCTACTGCTGCTACTGCTGGTGCTCCTGTTCAGATTGTTGTTATTGCTGCTGCTGCTGGTGGTGGTACTTTTGCTATTGTTAGTTTTGATATCGCCATTGCTGGTAGCGCGGGCCATTCTCGAGCGAGACGAACGTTCGAGCATTGCCTGCGTCTCCTTTTCGGTAAAAACCAAGTCGCAAAGCAGAATCTCGGCGGTTTGCTCGTACTCGACATCAAATGCGTCGCGAAGAGGCAGGTAGCCAGTAAGGTCAAAATTTCTTGCCTCTGAAGCGGCGCGCCTTTCGGCAAGAGCCGCGTCAAGTGCATCACTGTACGCCGTATTCATTTCGTAGCGATGAATCACTTCGGGATTTTCGCGTGGTTGACTTGTAATTGCGGAATTGCAGATATAGTAGCGTTGATAATGTGCTTTGATGGTGTCGACGGTTTTGTCAGGGGAGCCAATATATTCTGCGATCGCCTTCCAATTCCCGACGCCATTGAGCTCGACTCCTTCCACGAGACGGATCTCCTCTTCGGTGGACCACTCGACGCAGAGCAAGGGCCGTGCTGGCGACGCATTGACACGATACGCGTGGTCAGTCGTGTGCTTTTTTGTCTCGACGCCTTTGGCAAAACAAATGGGACAAAAGTAGACGTGTGCGTCGTGAGCCGTCTCGTTGCTCTGTTTACTGTCGGGCACGTCTTTGGCCTCTTTACGCGAAGAGCACGTGACGCAGGTGAACCAGGGCTGAGATCGCAGGATTTCCAGGTCGCAGCCTGCACAGAAGAGCGGCGTGGGCGCCAAGGAGGGGTCTAGATATTCTCTGCGAGCCTCGATCTCCGTGAGCCGCTGCTGCCGGAGCAGCACCTCGCGGTCGGCACGCAGGCCGCCGCTTGCCATCGTCGGCACGGTCTTTTCTTCTTCTCCTTTTGCTTCTTCCGCTCGCCGCTTGCCAGACCTTTTTTTTTTTTTTCTTTCTTTTTTTCTTAGTCTTACATGGGGCGGATCGATTGAAGAACGTAGACGGAACCTTCAATCGCGGGTCCACATCTTGAGAAGATGATGGATGAAAGGATTGTGTCGCCAGCAACATTTCACGTCATGAGTAGAAATTCGAGGTGAATGGCATAAGTTAGCTCAACGCGAAGTCTTGGCTGGCCGCGGGAAAGGCATTTATTGGGAAAATGGCCGAATGTACCGCGCGCAAAAGACAGCTCCTCTCGAAATAGCTAAAGAGCCAAGGCTTTCTCATTGCAGCTACAAAGCTTAACTTATCTCATTGTTGAATAGGTGGACGAGAGAGTTCGACAACGATTCAAAAGTACGTGGCCGTGGAATTCAGAGCTGCTAATTCTTGGTTTCAATAATTGAAAATCCTTTTGCAATGGAACACCTGCCACTGTCATCGTCATGATGGGATCAATACTATCTACCACATCAATTCCATTTCTCACGACCAAGGCTTTGTTCAATTTTTCTGCACGCTAACATCGTCTCGGGACATCAGCAAGCATTGCAGGAGGAGTGGAATCAACAGTGACCACGTTTTTGGCAAATTGCTGCCCTAGTTTTGGAAAAAGGCCTGGGAGTGTCATGAATAGCGAGCGCTAGGGTGAGATCGAACCATCGTTTGGAAATTGTAGGGGCTGTGAAGCAAAGTATGTATATGCATTCAGAACCGACTTTGCAATCCAGTGTGTGAGTGGGTGAGCGAGCAAGTTCTGCAGGGGCTATGTAAAATCAAAAAGCATGATTCGCGAGAGAAAGAAAGCAAGAAGATACAAATCGTTCGACGCTCAGAGCGCAACCGCCATTTCTGAGGAAGACGCCAAGATCATCCTCGGTCGGAGCAGCCAACAGCCGCAACCCCCATCGGCAGACGCTGCTCCCAAATCCGAACCTCGTGACACCAGAGTCTATTGACTCTCCGAAGACGCTCGTTTCAATCGCGTCGCGTCTTCAACGTGCGTTTGGGACAAGCGATGCGATGACGAGGCGCCGTGCAAGCGAGGTAGTGCTCGCCGTAAATGATTCGCGCCAATTGTTTGCGAAGCCGATGGGAAAAGTGATAAGCGTCACATCGGCTGCGCCGCACAGCAGCGACAGCAGCAACAGATTCGAGCATCTGCCGACTGAACGACCTCGCCGGTCTACTGGATCATGCCCGAACCCTGAGGGGGGGGGCGGGGGGGCTCAACCACGAAAGCTAGCTTGGCCCTGTGTCGATTTGGCCGCGTGACCTAGGGATCGGAGAGCAAGCAAGCAAGCAAGCAAGCAAGCAAGCAAGCAAGCAAGCAAGCAAGCAAGCAAGCAAGCAAGCAAGCAAGCAAGCAAGCAAGCAAGCAAGCAAGCAAGCAAGCAAGCAAGCAAGCAAGCAAGCAAGCAAGCAAGCAAGCAAGCAAGCAAGCAAGCAAGCAAGCAAGCAAGCAAGCAAGCAAGCAAGCAAGCAAGCAAGCAAGCAAGCAAGCAAGCAAGCAAGCAAGCAAGCAAGCAAGCAAGCAAGCAAGCAAGCAAGCAAGCAAGCAAGCAAGCAAGCAAGCAAGCAAGCAAGCAAGCAAGCAAGCAAGCAAGCAAGCAAGCAAGCAAGCAAGCAAGCAAGCAAGCAAGCAAGCAAGCAAGCAAGCAAGCAAGCAAGCAAGCAAGCAAGCAAGCAAGCAAGCAAGCAAGCAAGCAAGCAAGCAAGCAAGCAAGCAAGCAAGCAAGCAAGCAAGCAAGCAAGCAAGCAAGCAAGCAAGCAAGCAAGCAAGCAAGCAAGCAAGCAAGCAAGCAAGCAAGCAAGCAAGCAAGCAAGCAAGCACCAAGCAACCAACCAACCAAGCAACCAACCAACCAAGCAACCAACCAACCAACCAACCAACCAAGCAACCAACCAAGCAAGCAACCAACTCGAAAGCAACCAAGCAACTCGAAAGCAACCAAGCAAGCAACCAAGCAAGCAACCAAGCAACCAACCAAGCAAGCAAATATGCAAGTAACCAAGCAACCAAGCAACCAAGCAAGCAAGCAAGCAACCAAGCAACCAACCAAGCAAGCAACCAAGCAACCAAGCAACCAAGCAACCAAGCAACCAAGCAACCAAGCAACCAAGCAAGCAACCCGAAAGCAAGCGAGCAACTCGAAAGCAAGCAGCTCGAAAGCAAGGCCACGCTGCGTATACACAGATATCGTGTCTTGCGGGATTCTGGCGAGAAGTAACAGCGACACGCGCGACAAACAAGCGCAGCTTTTGCGCCCGACCTCAAAATCGTTCGTCCGGCTACGGTGACGGTTGGGAACCCGCGCATACATTGGCGAGCAAATTCGAGATCCAGGAGGCGCCAGTCGGACGATCCGAGATCGCCTTGGCTGGATGCTTGACTGGCCGCACCATCCAAAGGCCGTTGCGAAGCCGCTCCCGGGTCTCTTGGCCCCGGCCAGGACGAGCGAGGACACGTCCATGCAGGCCTGGCTATCTGGCTCGTCGGCGCGACGCAAGATCCTGTGCTCGGCCCTACGATCTCCCCACCTGGCGGACACCATGACCAGGGCTGGCTGAGGAGCGTTTTGATCTCGGACAGCGGCCGGTGGCAAGGAGCAAGCCGCCCGTGCGCGGCAAGATTGGACGAACAGGCCGTGTGGTCGAAGGTTGCGCGCATCTCGAGGTGCTAGCCCCGGCTGCCTGGCTCATGGCAAGCGGGGTGGCCTCGGGTGTGCGTGCGTGCGTCCGTCGCGTTGGCGTGTCTTGTCTTGTCTTGTCTTATCCATCCTCTGCCAGCACCTTTGCGTCCGTCAACCTTTCGCCGGCTCGTTACACCTTTGCCAACAAGCCCTGGCGTTTTGGGTGCGGGAAGCTGTGGGCCCGAGGTGTCCGGCGTCTGTCCTTTCCGTCTCTCTCTCTCTCTCCCTCCCTCTGTCCGTTCGTTTCTCTGCTCCGTCTGTCCTCGCGCTGCCTCTGCCGGCCCAGGCGTCTGCGTCTCCTCGCCTGTCCATCTATTCCCCTTGCCTGGCTCTCGTCCCTGCGGCGAGGCCTGCGTATTCTTGTGACCCACAGCCGGCTCCGGCGCTCCCCTCATGGCAGCCTGCCGACGGTCTCACTGAGGGGACCGCTGTGGCGGCCCGTGACCGCCCCTCGCGCGGCCGCGGCGGCTCGTTCGCGCACGCGA
>KN805419.1:167711-244355 GCA_000818945.1 Schizochytrium sp. CCTCC M209059
GCGTCGCAGCTGCGGTAGGTGCGGGGGGAAGACGGGACGCGGAGTCGCGAAAAGAGGGAAGCGCGAGGGAAGAGGGGCCGAGACGAGGCGGGCAGCATGGTCTCCGAGCCGCCCGCAAAGCGGCGCCTGCGAGGCCGTCTGTGAGGAAGCGGGCGGCGCCGGAAGAGGGGGGGTGCGGCGAGGCCGGGAGAGGACGGGCGGGAACGGAATCTGGCCGGGTGGCTGCGTGGCTGGAAGGATGCTGGGCTGGCGACGGCGGAAGGAGTGCGGGAGCGCCTGGAGAGGGAAACACCGGCAGACTGACAGACGGGCAAAGGCGACGCACGCGGTGCAGCGCGGAGCAGCGCGGCGGGGCCACGCACCGCCCCAGAGGGGACAGGCGCGCAGGAGAGCCCCCCCCCCCCCCCCCCCCCCCCCCCCCCCCCCCCGCTGCAGCAGACTACGTCCTTCCAGGGAGGGCAGGCGGACGGATGGCGCGCACACGATCAGAGGTGTGGAAGGGTGTGCTCGGCCGGTGTGTGTGGGGGGGAGAGTAAGAAAGACGCCTCGGGAGGGTGTGCGCCGCGCGGTGAATGGCTGCGCGTCCAAGCTCGCTGAGGCGGCGCATCGCTACGCCGGGCGCCGCTCGCTGCAGCTCGTGTCGCCGGCGCGACCTTTCGTCCCTTCGGCCGCGAAGCCGGGCGGCTTCTCCAGGAGCCGTGGCCGCCCCACCGGCATCTCGGGAGCCGCAGCCGCAGCCGCTTCGTCGACTTCTGTTCATCCCTCTCCAGTCGAATACCCTAACTACTGTAAGCGGAGGCAGCGTGCTTTCCCGCGCGCGCGAAACTGCCGCCAGTCTCGTCTCGTCTTGTGTTGTCCCGTCTTGTGTCGAGTTCAAGTTGTCTCGACACGGTGTCGAGTTGTCTCCGGGCGCCGGAGACGAGGCTGGCGCGGGCGGCGCGAGGGACGCCGGGGCGCGCCGCGCCTGCGCGGTATTTGGCGGCGCGGCGCGGCGGCGGTAGGCGCGGGAGCAGGGCGCGGGTGCGGAGATACGCGGCGCGCGGCATGATGCGGTTCTAACGCACGTGCGCATAGGAACGTACGTGCGCGGCCAGTGACGCGTGAAAAGAGCGCGCGCATTCGAGTGGAGGCGTGACCGCGCGTTGCGAAGAGCCAGGCGGGGCGAGAGGCCGGCGGCCAGACGGTCAGCAGCAGCGGCGGTAGGCGGCGGAAAGGGCGCTCGGACGAAACGAGCGCGGCCTTGGGGCGCTCGGCCGGCAGCGTAGTCAAGGTCACGACCGTTGGGTGCGGGTTCGCAGGAAGCAGGGGCGGGGGGGCTGGGATAAGTTGGCTGCGGGTTTCCAGGAAGGTAGAGGCTGCGCACGGCAGCCATCCGCCACGCATTCAGCGCGGGTGTGGGATTTGGGTGTCGTTTATGAGGTAGGTCGGGACGCGGCTTACGGGTCCTGGCGCTGCTGTATCAGGAAAGACATGAGCCGGGGCTGCGAGCGGAGGCGCATCTGCGGTAAGTGACGAAAGTGAGAGACGCGGAGGCAGCGCCCTGAACCCGCAGAGCGCGGCCGCGGAGAGAGGGAGGTAAGGCAGCCCGCCGGGGTCGGCCAGGCCGAGTCGCCATGCGCATCCGTTAGGCCGATGCGAGCAGCGACCGCTTCTCCGCGGCGCCCTCCTTTCCTTTGCTTCCGGCTCTCGTGGCGGCCTGCTCTCGTCTCGCCAGTCTCGCCGCTGTGGCCCGCAGAGCGTCCGTGGGTTCGTCTCGCCGCCGTGCAGACTGGTCCTTGCGAATCTGCCTCCGTCTGCCGCGCAGTGGGGAACGGGGGGGAGGGGGGGAGAGGGAAGACTAAACCGCAAGCACTGCGGGAGGAGAGCCCGCCGGCTAGCCAGCCCAGCTGCGGAGCGATACCGGGGACAGAGAAGGCCCGTCAGAGGGCCGGCCGGCGGCGCGCGCCGGCGGCCGCGGTCTCCCTCCCTCTGACCGTCTCGCGGCGTCTCTCCTTTTCCGGGTTCTCCCTTTTCCCTGGTTTCGCTGCGGAGCGGGAGACACACGGCGGAGAAGCAGGGGGCAGGCGGCTGGCTGACTGACTGACCGAGAGACTGACCGACAGACAGACAGAGAGAGAGACCGACAGACAGACAGACAGACAGACAGACAGTCACCAATCGCTCGGGCGCCGGGCCCCGCGCCGAGGCGCGCCGCGCCCCGTGCGAGCGAGCGAGCGAGCGAGAGCGGGAGCGAGCGCGCGAGCGCGGCCAGGCAGTCGGCCAGCGCGCGGGCGCGAGAGCCGGAGGCGCGCGCGCGGGCGGGCGGCGAGCAGCGGAGGAGCCGGCGGAGGGAGGGAGATGCTGCCCTTCAGCGTGGCGCAGCAACAGGCGCAGCTGCTGGCTGGGCAGGCGCAAAAGAGCGGGCAGTACGAAGCGGGCCTGCACATGCAGCAGCTGCTGGCGCTGCAGCAGCAGCAGATGCAGGTGCAGATGCAGCAGCAGCAACAACAACAGCAGCAGCAGCAGCAGCAGAGGTTGCCGCCGCAACCGCAGCAATTCCAATTCGTCTTCCCGACGCAGCAGCAGCAGCAGCAGCAGCAGGTCTCACAGGTCGTGCCGTCAAAGAAAGACAACCAAGCCCAAGACCTGAAGAGCATGATCAGTGCGAGCACACTCGTAGCAAACCCCGAGCACGAACACGCATCCATGTTCGGATGGATGAAACAGATGAATGATGCGCAACATGTGCAGCAACAGGCACAAGCGCCCACGCGGACGCTAGACATCATGGCGCTCTTGGCCAGCCACCACCAGCAACAGCAGCAGCAGCAGCAACAACAACAGCTGCGCCAACTCTGCGAACAACAGCAGCAGATTCTCCAGCAGCAGCAACAGCAAATGGCCCAGCATCAGGCCCTTCTCGCGCAACAGCAGGCGCTTCAGCAGCAACAGCAAGTAGCACACGCACTCGCATCAGCGAACTTCGGCAGTAACGGCGCCGACATCCCCATCTCCGGCCCGGCACCCGGCGTGGATTTCGCTACCTTTGCTGCGGCCAACGGCGTCCCCGACGGCCTGCAGTCCTCGCGCCTCCTTAAGGAGCTTCTCGCGCGCAGCGGCAGCCGAAGCTCGACCCCAGCCTCGGGCAGCAGCAGCGTCGACGGTGACTGCATTCGTGCCTCGGACGCCACCCCAAGGTTATCTCCGCGCGCAGACTCTGCAAATGGCAGCAGCGACAGCCTGTGCAAATCCGAGCCCGGGGCCCTGCTTTTCCCGGCCGTGGTCCAGGTCATGACCACCACGGCCGACCAGCCCAGCATCGCCTCTGACGCTGCCGCAAAAGCCAACCAGCGCCGCAAGGGGCCAGTGCTCAAGAAGCAAGTCTGTCACTTGTGCAACAAGTCCTTTCGCTTCCCCAATGAGCTCAAGCGCCACATTGAGGGTGTGCACGAGGGCATCAAGTTTCCCTGTGAGCTCTGCGAAAAGGCATTCAGCACAAAGTGCAACCTTCACAAGCACATCAACGCAGCGCATAATGGCCGCACGTACATGTGCCCTGTCTGCAAAAAGTCCTTCACCGACCCGTCAAATCTTCGCAAGCACATCAAGTCCATCCACGAGCGCCAGCGCTACGCGTGCGACATTTGCGGCAAGCAGTTCACTCAAAACTCGCACTTGCGCACCCACATCAAGAGCTTCCACGAGCGCCGACGCTACCCCTGCACTGTTTGCGCCAAGGACTTTTCTCGCAAGGACCACCTTCAGGCGCACATGCGCACAGTGCACACTGTCCTCCCCATGGCCAATGCTGCCATGAATATGGACAGCGCCGCTGCCGCCGCTGCTGCTGCCGTGCAGGCTCTCTCGTTTGCCCCAGCCAAGCAAGTCCCTGCGGCCACGGGCTCGTTCTAAAAGTAAAGGTTAGAGGAGCGGAATACTTTGCTCCTTCCGTGTGAGGTCGAGGCATTTGGGCGGCAAGACGCCAATACTATCTTGCTGCGCATGCACACAAAACACACACATACAATCAAAAATCAAACGCTCACGCTTTGATTTCCCATGTGTGCACACAAGCCTCTCGACCTCCCCCTATGTGACGCATATTCCGCAGCCAGCGTCCCCTGTCTTTTCGCGATAAAAGGCAAGACACAGCGCTGGTTCGTTTTCTAGTTGTCGACTTTCTGCTCGAAGCGGACAGGAAATCAAGTACCTGTCCATACTCGAATACACGTATCCTATTTTGCCTCTCTGTAAATGTCGTTGCTCTTCATCCATTTGTTCTTCCTTACCATTTATGTCTCGCAATGCCTTGACGTGAATACAATATAAACGTACACACGTTGAGTGATTGCAGCTTGCTAGCTGTGCTGCAAGCGCTTTGGCCAGCTGTACTGCAAGCTCTTTGGCCAGCTGCACTACAAGCTCTTTGGCCAGCTGCGCTGCAAGCGCTTTGGCCAGCTGTACTGCAAGCTCTTTGGCCAGCTGCACTACAAGCTCTTTTACTTTTTCTTCACGAGTAAGAACACGACCCTACGCTCCTGCACGCACTTACTTGCTCGAATAATTTGATGATTGTTTCTTTGGATAGTTCGATGATTGGATCAAAGCTACTATCCTTAATAATATTGATATCTTTCCATCAATTTCCTCGAATGCCCAACCATTCGCATGGATGATTTGATTCTTTCAAAAAAAAAAATGATGAGATGATTTGTTCTGGCAGGCACAATCGCCACCACTTTATACCAACTATACGACCAAGAAAAAGGGAGGAGTAAAAAGAAAAAGATCCCAATCGATTGTGGGGGCTCTCGTTATTGAAACACACCTAAAAACTATCGCGGGCGAGCTTGGCCCAGCTTTTCAATTTTAAAGTCCCAAATGGCAGATCAAAACCCGTTTATTCAGCGGCCCGAATCCGTCCTGTTTTGCTCGAGCTCCTCAACCTCACGACGCAGCTGATCAAGATCAAAATTCAGTGGACTTCCTGCCGATGGCGAGGCAGGCGCGACCCCTCCCGCGGCGCCATTCGGCAATTGCTCCGGTCCCATACCATCATCGTCAGGTGCCTCGTGCGAGTAGTGATGATGGATTTCGCGGCGCGCCGGCGAAGCAGCCGCCGCGGGCGAGGCCGATGGGTACTGTCGCCGAGCTGCTGCCGGAGATGGCGAATACATATTTGCGGAGGCAGCAGAGGGTGGAGCGCCACCAAAGGAGGAAGAACCCCCGTTGGCCACATAACCCCCGCTCTCGCCACCGAGACCCATCCCGTCTTGCGGCGCGCCCTGTTGCTTGAGAGACGAACGCAGGACTTCGTCCAGCTCGCTGCGCAGCGCCATATTGTCCTCCTTGAGGTGCTTGCGCTGGTCCTGCACCATTTTGAGCAAACTTTTGGTCTGCGCAAGCTGAGACTGGTACTTGCGGTTGCTCTCGCGCAAGGAAGTCAGCTGCGACTCGTTCTTGCGCGAGTGCTGCTTCTCGCGGTCCGAAACATCGCGCGTCTGCGACTCGAGCGTGCTGATTTGCTCCTGGAGGCTCTTGATGGTGAGCTGCGACTGCTCGAGCGAGCGACGAATCAAATCGCTGTCCGCCTCGAGCGCGTCGCGCTCCGTGACGGCCTTGCGCAGCTGTGCCTCGGTGTCCTCGAGCCGCTTTTCCAAATCCGACACGCGCGACGCGCTCCGGGCCTGGCTGTCTGCCAGACTCGCATTGGCGCGCTGCCGCTCTTCCTGCAAGCGCCGGTTCTGCGCCGTCAGCTCCTCTTGCTGATGCTGCAGAGCCTGCACCTGTCGCGAAAGGTCGCTGTGTTCCGTCGCAGCCGACTCGAACTCGAGACGGGCGTTTTCGAGGCGCTCGCGGCTCGCCTCCTCGAGGTTCTTGACAGCTTCCTTGAGGTAAGCGACCTCGTCCTCGAGACGCAGACGCTCTTCCTCGAGCATAAGGTTCTTGGCGCGCTCCTCGTCGCGCTCCACCTCGGCTGCGAGCTGGGCATCGCGAGCCTTTTCGTGGTCCATGCGGGCCTGATTGTTCGACTCGGCGAGGTCGGCAAGCACGCGCTTCGTCTCGGCATGCCAGTCGTGAATGGGCACGGCGCCGAGTCGTCGCATGTTGCTCGAATCCGCTCGCAGCTGCTCGAGCTCGGCGGCGGCCTCGCGATAGCGCTCCTGCGTGTCCCGACACTCGGCCGCCAATTGCTGAACGGCAGCGTGCAGCTTGCCGAGCGCTTCCACCTGGGCGCTCGAGCGCCCGGCCATGCTGTTCTGCATGTCTTGCATCTCGGTGAGCAGCTTGCTCATCTCGCGCTTCATTTCGGCCTCGCGCCTCGCCAAGGTCGCCTCGGCGCCGCGGAGTTTATCCTGCGCGCTGCTCAGACGCTGCTCGAGCTCTTCGCGCTCCTGGGCTGCTTGCTGCATCTGGGCCTCGTTGTCATCCTGCGCACGCTGCAAAAGACCGTGGAGCTGCTTGTTCTCGTCCTGCATGCGCGCCTGTTGCTGCTCTGCGGCCTTGCGCTGGTCCGCGGCCTCGGCGGCACGCCCGCGTGCCGCTTCGGAAGCCTGGCGCTCGCGCTCACGGGCTTCGCGAGCCAATTGTCCCAGCTCATCTTGCATCTCCCGAATGCGGCCCTCGAGGCGCTCCTTGTCGGCGGCGCGAGCTTGAGCCTGCGCCAAAAGGTCATTGCCCAGCGTCTCGAGCTCGCCGTTGAGCGAGCGCACCTCGTCCTGAAGAGCACGGTTCGACTGCGCCAGGTCGCCGGCCTCGCGCCGCGCCGCTTCAAGTTCGCGTCGCTGCGATTCGGCCTGGGCCTTGACGGCCTCGGCCTGCTGCTGCGTGCGCAGTGCCTTGCTCTGCTCGTTGTGAAGGTCTGACTTGAACTGCGCCTCGGCGAGACCGCGTTGCCGCTCGGCATCCTCGAGCTCGGCTACGCGCCGTCGAGAACGCTCAACGTCCTCGCGTAGACGCTTGACTTCGGCATCGCGTTCGGCCAGCATGCGCTCGCGCTCCTCGCCGCGAGCCTTGTGCACGCCCAGCTCGCGCTTCAGGGGACCATGAGCGGCCTTGAGCTCGGCCATTTCGCGACTGAGGTCCTCGTACGACTGTCGATGTTGGCGAAGACGCTCCTCTTCCTCGCGTCCATACTGCTTAAGGCGCTCCTCGAGGCGTTGGCGCTCCTCCTCGACCTCGGCGAGATGGCGCTCCTTGGTCTCGTTGTCTTCGCGCAATTCCTGGATTGCGCTGTTGGCCTCTTCGGTATACTTTTCCAACGCGGTGGCCTCTTTGGCCTTGACATCGTACTCGATCTGCAGCCGTTTTGTCTCTTGCGCTGCGCGCTGGGCCACCTCTTGAGCGCTCGCGAGCTTGCGCCGCAGGTCGGCCTGATCCGCGCGCACCGAGTCACAAACGGCCATGGCCTGCCTCAGGGCCTGCTGTTTCGCCTGAATGTCCCGCTGCGCCTGGAGCTGCGCCTGTTCATGTTCGTGCAGCTGTTCCAGGAGGTCGTTTGAGAAGTCCACCTGCTGCGCGAGCTGCGTCGCCAGCTGCTCCACCTCGTCGCCATCGTCGCCCATCCTGGCGGACGAGGTCAGACCCCGAGTCTACCGCCAGGCCGCTTTCTCGGCCAGCCAGTCGCCCGCCCGGAGGCCAGGCGCGAGGCGGTCGCTCGGTCCACCCCGCCCGTCGCGCGCGTCCCACGCCCCGCGCGCGCGCCGCTCGAACCCGCTTTGCTCGCCTCTGCGGCGCAGCCCGAGCTGCTGCTCGTACACGGCGCTCACTCACTCACTCACTCACTCACTCACTCACTTCGTTCGCTCACGCGCAAGTCGATCTCTCGGCCGATTCGCGCTTTCGCCCGGGCCGCGCAAGTCGATCAAATCCCGGCGGTCAATCGACAAAAACCGAGGCGCTGGCGCAGCCGCACGTGGGCGCTTGCCGCTCGCCTTTGCCGGACTTGCCGCTGGCTATAGCCTACTTGCGCGCCGCTATAAGGTACTTGCAGGTGCCCTTGCAGCGTGCTTGCTCGTCGGGGTCGCTACGGTTAGGTAGGTCCTCCCAGCGACCGCTTCGTCGCGGCGCCTCGCATGTCAAAACCCGCGCCAGGACGCTGACGATTGGCGCTGTGCTGCACGCAAGGGCTTTCGCGAAGACCTGCACATTTGTCTGCCTCCTGCGAAGCGACCAGGCGTCGCCTTGCACCGTGACCAACAGGATCGCGCCGTTGCCCGTTGCACAAACTGCGTGCCAACTCAACTAGGTGCAAGCTGCAGCTGCCAGTACTTGCCGCCGCCTCGATGCAAAATCAACAATGGGCTCATTCTCCACTTGCGCCTGCGCTCTCTGCAAATGGCTTATCGCCCTCTCTCGCGCAATCTCTCTTTCTACCCCCTCCCGCCGCCACGCGCCCACCGGGTCTCCACAAAAAGTCCCCTAGTCCCTCGCGGGCTGACTCTCAACTTAGTCTCTACAGGCGCACTCTACCTCGTCTCGACAGCCCGAACTTTCCATTTCCCCCGATCCCGGCCAAACTTAACCTGTTCTCGGCAAAACCATGTATGTCTCGCACAGTACCCCCCACGCAGTATGCCCCCCCCAGCCCCCGCGCGTCGCAAGATGGCGCCCGCGGTGTCTACATTAGTGTCAACGCTGTCAAATGTGGATTCTTGGCCGGGCCCGCGGTTTCCGCTAGTGCGGCGCTAGGAGGTCCCAGGCAGGCACGGCGCCGTGGCGCTCCCAGACCCGCTCCTCGTCCCGCCTCGAGCCGCCTCGCGCCGCCGCGCTTGCCGAGTCCATTCCGAGCCGCACGCGCCCGCCGGGCCGTGCCGCGGCAGCCGCCCCCGGCAGCCAGCCGGCCGCCGGCCCTCCCGCCGACGAGCGCGCGGCTCGATCGCTCGGACGGGGCGGCATCGGAGATCGCATCGCAGAGACCAGAAGGCGCGGAGACCAGAACAGACAGACAGATCTCCAACCCCGAAGCAGCTCGCGCGCGGCTGGGCTGGGCCGGGCCGGGCTGGGCTGGAGAGAGCACGGCGCGCGATCCCACCCTGGACTTGAGACGTTTCCGGAGGCGTCCTGGAGAGACAGACGGTCGCTTTGCTTTGGGGGCGGAAAAGCTGCCACGAGCCCGGGTCGAAAAGGCGGGAAAAGCAAATCACTAACCAACAGCAAGCCAGCCGGGACCTGGAGCTGGCCACTCGCGCTTTGGGCGCGCAGATATATATATTCGCGCGCGCGTACGCACGTGCACGCGCGGGAGGAGGGCAAGAGGACAGGAGCGGCAGGCAGCGCTCGAAAGCGCTCGGAGTGCATTGTTCCCGTCGCGCGTACGCACGCACGCACGCACGCTCGGCCTGGGCAGAAAGAGGGAAAAGGAGAAGAAGAATGCAAGGTGACGACCGCCGTCGCAGAATCGCCGTCATTGGCGTGGCAGCTCTCGCAGCCATCGCGTACGCCACGGGCGAGGCGTGCACCGAGGAACAGCTCGCGTGCGTGAGCTCTACGCAGGAAGCGCTGAATGCTATTGCGGCGGACGCAAGCGACCGGGCCGGCGCTGCTTGCCTCGATTTTACGGACGCTTACGCCCAGCTTGCGTCCTGCGTTGGCGCAACGGGATGCGACGATGCGGACCTCTCCGACAACAAGGCGTCCTGCTTGGATCTCAATGTCACCGAGTCAGACTGCCTCGTTGACTGCAGTGCCATCGCAAATAGCCTCAGCGCCGTGAGCGACACCGACGACGAGGAAGCCTTTACCTACCCCGAATATGGAAACGGAACGCTTGGCATCTTTCCGTCGGCTACCTACAATGGACGCCAGTCCACGGACACCCTGCAGAAGCCTGCGAACGGCGGCAGCCCCGGCGAGGACTTCAAGTCCCTCTTGACTTACGACGACGCCGAAGGTGTTGCCGGCAGCGCACCCGTCGAGACCACTGCCGGCGAGTTTGTCTTCAACACTGCAGATGGCATCCTTGTCTGCGTCAACGCCGCCGGTGACACCGTGTGGGACTTTTCGCCCCTCGATTACAACGACGAAGGCGTCTCTTTTGTCGGCCAGCCGGTGATCACCTCGCGCGGGGACGTCATCGTTGGCGATGATGCTGGCATGCTCTACCGCCTCGACGAGACCTCGGGTGAAGTCGTCTCGATGCACAATCTCGGCGGAGCCATCACCGCAACGCCTGTGGCCTCCCGTGACTACGTCTTTGTATCTTCGCGCGGCACCCCTGGCGTCTCGATTCCCTCTGTCCTGCACAAAATCTCCATTGTCAGCGACGAGGAAACAGACGCTGGACTCGAGATCTGGCGTCGTCCCGTCTGCGACCACGTTGACACGCGACTTGACTGGCCCGATACGGCGCTCGCGCTCACCAACGACGCTGGCATTGTCGTCGTCTGTGCCTGGACGGGCTACGTCGATATTTTCGAAGCGGACGCGGGCGACCTGCGATCATCTACGCTTATTGCCGACACCTCTGGCAGTGAGAGCGTGTCCACTCCGGCTCTCTATGGCCCGGCCCTCGTTGACGCCGAGGATGGCATCTATGTGACTGCTCCTGGTGGCGACATCTACAAGCTGGCTTCGGACGGCTCGTCTGACTTCTCTGTCGCAGGTGCATTTGCGGATGACGTCGAGGGCGCCTTGGCGCTCAACAGCGACGCAGGAATGGGCTATGCGCTCGGTAATACCGGTGTCCTCTACAGCTTTAGCCTCGATGACGGGTCAATTGCGCAACAGCTCAATTTCTCGGACACCGCGCAGAACGTGAACAGCGGCCTCGCGCCCGCGATCGACGCGTCTGGCAATATTGTCATTGCCCTCGGTTCCGAAATTATCGTTCTCGACAGCTCTCTGCAAGAGGTCTCGAGGGTCGACGTTGGAGCTTCTGTGCTCGCCTCGCCATCGATTGCCCGGGGCACGGTCTTGGCCGCAACGGAGGACAGTGCTCTCGCTCTCACTGGTGCTGAGGCTCTTGCTGTTGCAACCGCGGCCCCGACAAATCAGCCGCCTCCCGCTCCCGCTGTGCCCACATTTAGCCCTACAAAGGCGACTGCCAGCCCAACGCCATCCAAGGAGGTTGGAGGCAACGAGGGTGACGACGAGGGCGAGGACAAGGACAACGGCTGGCCTACGTCAGCGATTGCGGTTGTGAGCATTCTTGCCGTTCTTGATGCCTGCCTCTTGGGTGCTGTGGGCACAAAAGTGTACCAGCGCAAGAACAGTGTCGGGGGCGACGCCAAGATGTCCAAGACTGTTGACGACATGGAAGACGCCAAGTCCATGCCTCCGAACAAGAGCCCGCCCACGTCTGCGCCTTCGACTCCGGGCGCTGCCCCTGCAACAGCGGACAACCAGGTCGCTCAAGCGTAATGAGTCCCGGGCAACGCCACTTTCAACGCGCGCGTCATGTCATTGCCATGACCTCCGCTCACTCGCAAGCCTTGTACGAACTTTCGCGAGACTGGTTCTGCCGAGATTTCTTCCTTCTTCACGATTGGTGTCTTGGCGGACGCAACTCCTTTGATACAACACAAAACATTTGCTTTCTGATAGTGTCTAGCTCCTTGTTGACGACGGCGGCCCGTGCTGCTGCTGCTGCTGCTGCTGCTGCTGCTGCTGCTGCTGCTGCTGCTGCTGCTGCTGCTGCTGCTGCTGCTGCTGCTGCTGCTGCTGCTGCTGCTGCTGCTGCTGCTGCTGCTGCTGCTGCTGCTGCTGCTGCTGCTGCTGCTGCTGCTGCTGCTGCTGCTGCTGCTGCTGCTGCTGCTGCTGCTGCTGCTGCTGCTGCTGCTGCTGCTGCTGCTGCTGCTGCTGCTGCTGCTGCTGCTGCTGCTGCTGCTGCTGCTGCTGCTGCTGCTGCTGCTGCTGCTGCTGCTGCTGCTGCTGCTGCTGCTGCTGCTGCTGCTGCTGCTGCTGCTGCTGCTGCTGCTGCTGCTGCTGCTGCTGCTGCTGCTGCTGCTGCTGCTGCTGCTGCTGCTGCTGCTGCTGCTGCTGCTGCTGCTGCTGCTGCTGCTGCTGCTGCTGCTGCTGCTGCTGCTGCTGCTGCTGCTGCTGCTGCTGCTGCTGCTGCTGCTGCTGCTGCTGCTGCTGCTGCTGCTGCTGCTGCTGCTGCTGCTGCTGCTGCTGACCTTGCTGTTGACCTTGCTGTTGCGGCTGCTGCCAGTACGGAGTTTGCTGCGCGTAAAAGGGCGCACCTTGGGTCTGCATTTGCGCTGCACCAAATTGACGATTGTGCTGCTGGGGCGACATCATGTCCGGAACCGATGCAAAAGCGCCTCCGGCCGATGAAGCGTGCATCTGCTGCTGACCGAATGCAGCGCCGAATGCAGCGCCTTGTTGTTGGTGGTGGTGGTGATGCTGCTGTTGCTGCTGCTGCTGCTGCTGCGCATAAAAGGGAGCCTGCGCCGGCTGTGCGTATGGTTGCATAGGGTGACCCATTGAAGGACCATTGCCATAGGCCGGGCCGTTTCCATAAGCAAAACCTGCGCCCGCGCCATAAGCAGCAGCGCCAGCGCCATACGATCCCGCTTGCGGGTGGTGCTGATAGTTGTACTGATTGTGCGCATGAGCATTGTAGTGCTGGTGATGCGCCTGTGGCATGCTGCCGCCTCTGCCATGAGGAGCACCCGAGCGGCGTTCACCCGACCGGTGCTCACCCGGGCCATCCCGACGACGTTCACGACCGCGACGACGTCCCGAGCCTCCCCTTGTTGGTGCCGACGAGGGAATGACAAACGTTCCGTCCGCAGAAGACGACTGCTGCCCATTTCCATTTTGCGCCTTTCGGGCCGCACGCTGCCGCTGCTTGGCGCGCATTTCTTCTTCGTCGTCGCTGTACTCAATCTCATCCTCGTCCGGCTCCTCGTCGTGCACATTGGATGCATCAGATCCGCGCTTATCGAGAGCGGCCACGTTTACATATTTTCCATGTCGCTTTAGCACAAACAAAAGCTCATTGTCCTCCACGGGTACACGGTACGACGACGCAGCAACATCCGCATTTTCAGCCGTGGCGGCGCCAACGACGTCCATGTGACGCACCAAATAGAATGGCTTGATCACAGGTCCAAAAACTTCTTCAATGCGACCCACAAGTTTTCGTTCCTTTGTGCAAATCACACTGTCCAGGTCCACGGGGCGCACCTCTGCATCTTCCTCGGGCGGCAAGGAAACAACAACGAGTGCGTCTCGCCCATCAGGTTTATTGATGACTTTGCCAAAGAGCTCGATTTCGTCGTCTTTTTTGATATCGTCCACGGGAAGGGGATCCATCGAGACCTCTTCTGGCGCCTTTTCGTTTGCGGTGCGCGGGCCATGTTTAGAAATAGCCTCTTCGCCCTCCCCTGCCTCGAAGCGAGTCACCTTGTCTTTGGCAGTTTCAAGTGAATCATTAGCGCCCGGCATACGTTTGTCGTCATCGTCGCTGTCCTCGGACGACGACGAGGAGGACGACGAAGAGGATGAAGCCTCGCTCGCGGCACGTTCGCGAGGCTGCGAGGTCATGGCTTCGCTATTGTCCTCCACGGCCATTGGCTCGGCGCTTGGCTCCGCATCTGCTGCGACACCTGGTGCTGATGGTACTTGAGCTTCTGTGCTCTGCTCCTTCTCGGTGGTCATGGGTGTGGCTTCCGTCGCAGTCTCGGTGGTATCGGTGGTCTGCGCCGTCGTCTCGGTGGTCCCGGCAGCCGGGTCCATGGTCGCATCTTCAGACTTTGCCAAGCTCGGTGTGGTCTCCATCGTCGTCGTCGTCGAAGAAGAAGAAGAAGAAGAAGAAGAAGAAGAAGAAGAAGAAGATTCCGGCATTGTCATCGCGGCGTTCGCCGCCTCTCCCCCTTGCGTCTCCATCGCGACCCTCTTGCCCACGTGCTCGCTCGCTTGCTTGCCCTCGCTTGCTCGCTCGCTTGGCTGGACCCTGTTTCGAAGTCTGGCGCGGAGCCTGTCATTATTTATCTCGGTCCCTCTGCCTGAGGATTTGGGTTGCGCAGAATTGGGTCAGAGATGTCACTGCCAGCAGTAGAGCATCAGCTGGAAAAAGAAACATGAAACACAAGAAACATGAGGTGAAGACAGGTGAATCATCCCGAGCGCTCATACGCTTCGAAGTTTATTGTATTTTTACCCCTTCCATTGAACAATGGGAGACTCATTTCTATGGCAAAAGTACGTGTGCCTTCCCTTGCCTTGCAAAAAAAGTGAATGAATGCAACTTTGCTACGAAGAAGACCCTCGAAAACTTGCAGAGGCCTCAAGTGTTGACTTTGGCGCCTTCCTTGTATGCTTTTGCCAGAGCTCGTGCGAGTATTAAATGAATGCCGTACAGTCAGTCCCCGATTGCACCTGAGTGCCCGCGCGGCAGTTTCAAGGGTTCAGGGGTTTGCGCCAGGCCTTGGAGGACGACTCATTGCAGGAGACATGTCGAAGACGCTGCACAGCAGCCCTCAAACCTGCTTCGGGAGTTCATCTACTCTCACTGCGTTTTGCTTTCGTAGCCGTGCCGATGAACGGGGTCCGCAGGGTGTGGGACTCGAGGAAAACGTCGTGCGCTCGACGGGGACTGCCTATGCCGCCTATATTATATTAGACTATATTCTTTATACGTACGTGAGTTCCACGTCCTGCGAACCACGTCAGTCGGCACGGCTGCGCGTCACAACGATTCACACACGCACGCACACGCACACACATCTCGCAACTGCACGAGCGGGCACGTGCTCTGTGGCAGCTGCCGTGAGCTTTCTCCATCTGCACGCACTGCGTCATCCTCAGCATCATCCTCGTTTCCGCGGATTCGACGGCGACCAGCTCCTTTCCTCATTCGCTGCTCTGCACGTGCTCAGCATCGTTCTCCTGTGCGCCGTCGCTCCTCGAGCGCAGCTCAGCCCAGCGCAGCTCAGCCCAGCCCAGCTCAGCTCAGCTCAGCTCAGCTCGCGCGTTGGGTGGGACGCAGCGAGTCTGAGACCCTCGCTCGCTCGGCCCCTCTCGCCCGCGTCGCCCCGGCCTTGGCCGCCGCAGATCGGGCTGCAGGCAGACCCGCATCGCCGGCGAGGCCGAGGTCCGCTTGCTTTTCGTGTCGTCGCCGCTTGCTTCGTGTCGTCGCCGCTTGCTTCGTTTCGTCGCCGCTTGCTTCGTCGAGGTCGAAGTGGAGAAGGCGAAGTGAAGTGGCGAAGGCGAGGTGAAGTGCGCGAGGAAGGCCGGGAAGAAAGAGGCTCAGGGGCGCGGGGCGCCGCGGCAGGCAGCGCAGAATGCTAAGCGCGGGGCGGGCGGCGGCGGCGGGGAGGCTTTCGCGAGCAGCGGCCGGAGCGGGGGGCGCGGAGAACGCGAAGACGATGCTGCGACACCTGAGCAGCAGCCATCGGCGCGGAGACCGCAAGCACCATGGGTACAAGCACAAGGCCAAGCACGGCGAGACGAGGACGGAGTCCGACGCCATGGGCGAGATTGAGGTCCCCGCGGACAAGCTCTGGGGCGCGCAGACGCAGCGGTCGCACGACAACTTCCCCATTGACCTCGAGAACTCGCGCATGCCCATCGAAATCGTCCATGCCATGGCGCTGGTGAAACGATCCTGCGCGAGGTACAACATTGCCGAGGGCCTTATCGATGAGCGCGTCGGCAGTGCCATCATGGCAGCCGCAGTGGAAGTCATGGAGGGCCAACTCGACGACCACTTCCCCCTGGTTGTTTACCAGACGGGGTCCGGTACGCAAACGAACATGAACGTGAACGAGGTTGTAGCGAACCGCGCCATCCAGCTCCTTGGCGGCGAGGTGGGCACCAAGGTCCCCGTTCACCCGAACGACCATGTCAACATGGGCCAAAGTAGTAACGACAGTTTCCCCACGGCCATGCATATTGCCTGTGTTCAAGTAATCGATGCGTCCACGCTGACGGGCCTCGCCATGTTGCGCGACGCCCTCGAGGATAAGGCCATCAGGTACGCGGACGTGATCAAGACGGGGCGCACGCACACGCAGGACGCCACTCCGCTGTCCCTTGGCCAGGAGCTCTCTGGGTACATGGCTCAAGTCGAGTACGGCATTTCCCGCGTGGAAAAGTCGCTTGATAACCTGTACAATCTTGCACTCGGCGGCACCGCCGTTGGCACGGGCCTGAACACCACCATGGGCTACGACGTGCGCATCGCCGAAATCATCGCCGAAGATTCTGGCTTTCCCTTTAAGACTGCGCCGAACAAGTTCGAGGCCCTGGCGGCCCACGACGCCATCGTGGAGGCCAGTGGTGCTCTCAACACCGTCGCAGCGTCTCTCTACAAGATTGCCAACGACATTCGCCTTCTTGCAAGTGGCCCGCGCTGCGGCATTGGCGAGCTCAACCTTCCGGCAAACGAACCTGGCAGCTCCATCATGCCTGGCAAGGTCAACCCGACGCAGTGCGAGGCTCTGACCATGGCTTGCGTCCGCGTCATGGGCAACAATACGACCATCTCCATGGCTGGCTCGCAGGGTCAATTCGAGCTCAACACCTTCAAGCCCGTCATGGCCGCAACGCTCATCGAGTCTGCGCGTCTTCTCGGCGATGCTGCGGCTTCCTTCTCGGAGCGATGCATTGAGGGTCTTGAGCCTAACTTTGATCGCATCGACGAGCATCTTCGCAATTCACTCATGCTGGTCACCGCCTTGAACCCGCACATTGGCTACGACAAGGCTTCCAAGATCGCCAAGACCGCATACAAGAATGGCTCGACGCTCCGCGAAGAGGCCATTAATCTTGATTTCCTCACTGGCGAGGAGTTTGACAGCATCGTCGACCCTTCCAAGATGATCTCGCCCACCCTACCCGAGTAGTTTTCCTTTTCCTCCTCCTCCTCCTTCTTCTTCTTCTTCATTTCATTAGGCCTACTTGCTTTACTTTTCCAAGAAAGAATAATCGGTTGAAAAGAGCAGGAGTAGCCTTGCTCGAGTAAATGATCAGATACCTTCCTCGTCTTGGTCTTACTCTTGATTTCGTTAAAAGCAGTGCGGTACGTATACAGACAGCAAAAAGCAAAGTGGTATACTACTGGCTGGCTCAGTGAGTTACTCCTGCTCGTCGCGCGAGGGAGAAAATGCAAGCAAGGCAGGACTTATTTATGCACGTATGCATTCTACACACACTTTCCCCCCTTGCTTGCTCCATTGTACGTACTACTGCACTGCACTGCACAGAAGAAGCTCAACGCGCAGCAATCAAAGCCAGGTATAAATAAAGGGTCCAAGTTACCGCTGTGACGAACGGACGCGCAAACAGGAATGCAAGACTAGGGCTCACAGCGCATCGCAGAGCGGGCATCGCGGCAGCGTGGTCGACGGCGCGCGCGCGAAGGAGAACTTGCTGGACGAGGCGAACTGCGCCGACTCAGGACCAAAGGGCTCGTCGACACGAGGAGCGAGCGAGCAACTAAGCGACCAGGTCACGATGGCGGAGCAGGGACTGATTTCCGGTGCGACTGCACGCGCGTTGACGCGCAGAGTGACACGCTTCTTGTGGATGCTCGTCTTCTTTGCGAGCAAGGCAGGGGTAGACTCGCTATCACTCTTTACCAAGTATGTCAGCTTCCTGCGCAAGGAAATCCGTCGGGGCCTCGTCAAGCCGCTGCAGCACGTTTCCGCGCACGCTGGGACCAAGTTCAGGAATTTACCGCCCGCGAAACATGCCACTGTCTCCTCCATGGATGTGGTCACGGAGGCCTCCGACGGCGTCAAGCTCTATGGAACGATCTACACGCCTTTGCCTGCGCGAGATGACGATCGGGAGGCTCGACCCGACTTTTCGAGCGGCAAGACCTTTTCCACCATCTTAGTCCGCACGCCGTACGGACGATTTAACCTCGGGCCAGAATGGGCCAAAGTCTTTGCAGAGCGTGGATTCGCCGTTCTTGTACAGGACACGCGCGGTCGCTTTGGGAGCGGCGGAGACTTCTTCCCCGTCAAGCACGAAATTCAGGACGGAGGTGATACCATTGACTGGATCCGCGAGCAGCCTTGGTCCAACGGCAAGGTTTCACTCTGGGGTATCTCGTACTTGGGCCTTACTGCATATGCGGCAGCCGGCAGCAAAGCGGGCCGCCACATTTCTAGCATCGTTCCCATCATGACGGGAGCGCGGGCCTTTTCCATCATTTTCCACCGCAACTCGGGCAGTCTCGCCCTCGATCTCGTTCTGCGCTGGCTCTGGCTCGCCGTCAAGCTTATGGACACGCCCAGAATTGTTCAATTTTGGTTCCCGCCTCTCCAGAGAGAGCTCAACCGTTCCTTTATGGATGCTCCGCTTGCCTCGCAAGACGAAAAGCTCATTGGCATGCGTCTTGGTTTTCTTCAAGACGCCATTCGTGCCACCGATATCGAGCACGAATTCTGGTCCGACAAGGATATGCTCTGCGACATGAGCCATCCAGAGCGCCCGCCTACACACATTATCGGTGGCTGGTACGACTTTTTCCTCAAGCAATCCTTTGAGGACTTTGAGCGCGGAGCAAGTAAGGGCGAACGCGTCTGCCGAATGACCGTAGGCACGTGGAAGCATTGGCACTTTGCCAACTACGGCAGCGTTTCGCTGAATGTGGCTCTGGACATGTTTCAGCGCCACATGGAGGAGGACGAGGATGAGAAACAGGAGCATGAGAAAAACGAAAGTGCCATTCACGTTGCCATTCTCGGGACCAGTCCCACGCGCTGGTGTTCGTTTGCCTCGTGGCCGCCGCAGGTGGCTAACGAATCGGCCTGGCCGCTCAGCCGTATGACCACGCGCGCCCCTGTTGTGGATGCCCCAAAAGGATCAAGCGAAACTGCTGCCTACTCGCACCACATTTATGACCCAGAGAATCCCACGCCGTACTGCGGTGGGCCCTCCTTTGACCCGCACAATTCGGGTCGCGTAGAGCAATCGAGCCTCGAGGCGCGAGACGATGTGCTCGTCTTTTCTTCGCGTCCACTTCGTCAAGACATGTACGTTTGCGGCGACGTGTTTGTCGAGCTTCATGCGCGCTCAAGCAATCCCCATACAGACTTTTTCTTCAAATTGTGCGAGGTCGTGCCTTCGCAATGGTTCGTCAGCCCAAAGAGTTACAATCTCGCCGAAGACCTTGCGAGATTTGGTCCAGACGACTGGGATGAGACGAGCACCGACGCCAATGGTGTCGTTTGGTACGAGCTCAAGGCCCGCCGCATCAAGCTCGGTCCTATCGCCACGCGCTACGCTGAGGGGACGCGCATCCGATTGCAGGTGTCCGGAGGCGCGCACCCACTGTACATGCGCAACTTTGGTACCGATCATGAGATTGCCGAGGCAGTTGAGACTTGCTCTGCAGAGCATCGCATCTTTCATGACACCCAGCTGGTTCTTCCCATTGTTGACAAGACCGACATTGATCGTCATACTGACCTTCACCCTGCTTTCCCCAATCACATTGCAGAACACGACTAAATTTACAATAAATAATATAACGTATACTTCATACGATTACCACCTCGCACCATCAGACACTCCATCAGAAAAGTTTGATGCAAGCTTGCTTTGCGAAGTAGAAGGCGTCATGATATTTCTTTCGAAACGCACTCCTCTTGATTAGGCGAGTTATGGGACTGCCAGGCAGAGAGATGGTGGGTGATATGGGAAGCGCCTTACGTTTCACGTTCTTGAAGTCACGCGCGCGGAACGAGGGGCCAGGTAGTATAATAATGGAAGGAGAGAAACCCCTTTTCCACGGGCTCGACGATAATCGTAGGTATGAAAAATAGCAGCGCCTTGGTGCTCAAATCACGACGATGTAGAACTTTAGTTTTTTCGCGATTGATCCCCAAACCTCAAGAAAGAACCTTTCCCGAAGCGCCAAGACTCGATAAGTGTTTTGCGCAGTGGTACTTTTGTTGATTAGCCACGCTTTTGTCCTTAGTTGAAGAGAGAGACCACAGTCATGGAATGCATTGACAATGTAATGCCATACCATCTTCTGCGAAACTAAAGCTCCTCTGTCCTCGGCTGAGGCATTTACATTTTTTTGAGAATCCACAATCGCGCAATTAGGACCCTCCTTACCCCTTACTCCACCATTCTTGTTCTCGACAAGCACGAGCGCTTCTCATGCTTCGAGAAAAGGTCTGCTCCGAAGGGCCAAAACATGGGTTCGCAAAACATCCGTGTTGGTCTCGCGGTTCAGAGGCGCGCAGACACTCTCGGCAAGCTCGTACTCGCTACAATAGCGTTCCACAATCTCACGCTGGTCAGACCATGATTGGGCAGGTGGTTTGCCTTCGGCCTCCTGGCTATCAACGGAGATCTGCGCCATGGAATTCACAGTGCGTTCAAGTTCGGCGAGCAGGACTCCTTTGATTTCAAATAGCAGATTCTCGGCTTCCATGACAGACGCGCGCACCAAGGGCTGATCCTGCGTTTCTGATCCGCCCTTGGTAAGCTTAAAGGCGCGGCGCTTCTCGGCCTTAGCGTCGAGGCGATCCACTCCGCCAAGCTGTGCGGAAAACTTGGCAGGTAAGTCGTGCATTGCCGTAAACGTCGTCTCCATGCCATAAGATTTCCCATCGCCAGCAACACGCAGAAAACTTTCAAGAGCGTCAGCGAGACGCGCATGAGTCTCGTCGAAGCTCGCGACTTGCTGCTGCAGACGAGCCGCTAAACCCTTTTTGCTGCTGGTCGGCGGAGGCCGCCTGCTCGCCTGTGCCGATGATGACGCGGCTCTCGACGACGCCGACGCCGTCGCCGCCGCCGAGTTTGGTTTGCCCTTCTTGCTCGAACTTGCCTTGCCGGTGCTCCTGCCTTTGCTCTTCGCCTTGCCTTTGCCCTTGCGGGCGCTCCCGCTCGGCGTCTGCATCTCCCTCGCGCGGCTGCTCTGCCGCCCTCCCTCTGTGGAGCAGTGATTCGAGTTTGTCTGGGCCTCTCCTTCTCTTTTGATGGTACTACATTCTGGCCTATATTCTGGCCTGGGACCGAACGATCCGTTGCAAAAGATGAATCCGAGTCCCCCCGCGCAGGCAGCCCTTTCAATCCCCGACCATTCTTCGGATTAAGAGGCCCTCGCAGGACCGCAAGGCCAGCCAGGCAGAGGAAAAAGATCAAAGGCAGATCACTGGTGGGTCTCGAAGTAAGCCAATTGATCGCGCGCGAGCGAGCGAGCGCGGTCGAACCGCCAGGGAGACAGACAAACCGACAGATAGTCAGTCAGTCAGTCAGTCAGACCATCGACTGTGCGTTGAGAAACAGAAGATGCGGCAACGCGAGCCATACCCGTTCTACAAGAATACAAACGTAGTAAAGGAAGAACGAAGACGCCGTCGCAAACGCGCTTTACCAGCTTCAGATGAGGTCTCTGACGGCGAAGTACAGCGGGAAGGTCTGGGTCGAAGTTCGGGAAATCATAGACTGCTGCCTTCTCCTACAATGAAAGGTTCTTTGTCCTCACCGTCATTCGCCGCGTCCCCTCTAGACAATTCAAGGAGTGTTGGCCGAGCCAGAAGGAAAAACCAAAATTTGCGTGGCTCGCATTCATTATTATCGTCCTCATCCTCGTCACTGGGTAATGTACTTCCTGTCTTGTTCGACGAGCGTAACATTCCAGAATCGCTTATTCCTCCCGATTCGCTGGTTCGCGCAAATGCACCGGGTAGCTCTGTGTGGCCACTTGCAAGCATCTTGGCGCAGCCGGGATACAATGCAGCCCCGCAAGGTCACGTTGATGTCGAAAGCGTCAAGCGATGGGTTCACTTTATGAATACGCGGGTTGAGCAAGGCTCTGGCCGCGTCCTTCCAGAAGATGCAGTCGAGGATCTACAGAGTATTCAGTACATGGGCTTTCATGAACTTGTTCGGCAAGTCATGGTATCTAATTTCGAGAGGGGGGAGGCACTTCTCGAGCTTTGGCGTATGAAGACAGAGCTTGACGACCTCGGAAAGCAAGAGCTCAAGAAAAAGATTTCTACCCTTGAAGCAAAAGTGCGTCAGCGGGCTCTCTCGAAGGAGAGCAAGACGGAAACGTCGCAGCGTCCAGCTCCAACGCGGAAAAGTTTTCGACCCTCTCATCGTGTATCGATTTTTGATCATGCAACAATTGCCCGTGTCGATATGCAACGATTCTCGGAGATTAATGCTCCAAAGATGCAGTCATTTGACGCCAAAAAGAATGCAAACGAAACAACTCGGGCGAGCACCGCGGGTCCGCATGATTCGCGTCGTAAGAGCAGCATTCTCCCAATTTTTGAGCGATTTTTTCTCGACCTCGAATCAGAGCTTCCAGACCAGTCAACTCAGTCTACGCTCAGCCTTAATCCCGACGAGCATCTCCGTAGCAAGGCTCTGTACAAGGATCTCTGCGAAGCCTTGGAAAAGGTCCACGAGCTTGAGGAGGAGAACGAAAGACTCCGCCTTACAGGGCATACATAGAACCCCAGCTATATGGCGAACTTCCGGTGACGCACGCTCGGAAGTGCGGGTGTCAATGGTTGAAACGCGTCCCAGCCCAGTCCACTATTACTGAGACATGGACTTAGAACTCAGTATTGATCGAGACATCGAGAGAACTTCAGAGCAGCAAACACCCGACTCAATAAGCAGGGCACAGAGAGAAAGAAAGATTGGCACGGAGAGAGATGAAGGCAGAGAGAGAGGCGACAGTGTGAAGACACTGGGGGAAGGCGAAGAGGTAGCGGAGTCGACCACTGCAAATAATGGTCAGGAAACATGTCTTTCAATGAGCTTTTTTATTTATTTATTTTCAAACGGTGCTTCTCGCCTCGATGAACTTACGGTGAACAAGGAAATCTGGGAGCTGAGAACGTGTGTCTTACTTGTGATGGTTGCATTGGGCTTGATATGGGCCGCTACAGAGCATGAAACTATTTTTCTGGCCCTTATTTTACTTGGAGGAAGGGGGGAAACTCGGTTGTATGATGGGTTCCATCTCTTTTATTGTTATCGTCAGGTCGTCGGGGTTTCTTATTAGATGTAGCCATCGCAACTGTGGCTTCCATAAGACGCCGAGACCCGCTAGGCTATGATATTCTCTTTTGTCTTGCTTCATGGTGCTCCGTGTATTTGACATGCAGAATGGCGACAAGAGTGCTTGTTGGTCTCGTTCCTTTATGATATGCTTTCTAGCTCGCACTAGGCAGACACCATGACGAATTTCTAATTCCCGCTGTAGCAGCAGCTAGCAAAATGATCCGCATTGTTTTCCGGTCTTTCAACGTTAATGCGAATGAAGTCAGATTCCGCCACACCGTTTACCCAACGATCGACTTTTCCCGCGCCCAAAATCTCGATACTTGCTGGCCTTGAGCCAAAATCATGTGATATCGATTTTCTACTTTTAAACGGTGCAGCACATCTTTGATTTCTCCCACGGAACATCATCAATCTAGCATAAGCTCAGAGCGTATCGTTTTTTGTTTTCATGTCAGTGGATGGCATTACATCCTTTGTGTCCCTCTCTTTTCGACATGCAAGTGACCAGCAAGTGAAAGATATTTTATGGTCGCTTCTTTTCTTTCTTGGAGAGTCACTGCAAACGATCGAATGAACAATCCAGCGCTAGATACTCTAGCGTCGCTGGACGAAGGTTCGCGTCTGTGAGATCATGTTGTCAAACAGCAGCGCGAACGTCGCGGTGTACGCGCGCCTGGTCGACCCAGAGGGAAACAAAGAGCGCAAGTTCGCAGGCCATACGGCCGTGGAGGAGCCGCTCAGAAATGGGACTCATGTCACGGTTGCCAAGATAGCAGCGACGCTTTGCGCCGTGGCGTGGTTCTATCTTGCAGGTCATACGCTACATTTGGCGTCACTCTGCCCTCGCGCGTTCGGCGTTGCGCTAAGTATCCTTGCGATCGGAGATGCAAGTTTCATTGGTGTTATCTTGAAAAAAGGGGGACCACGCACCTGTTGTCAACGAATTGCGCTCTTGTTTGGGACCTTGTGCGCGCTGCTCACTGTATCTCTATCTATTTGGATCTACAAGCGCGCGTTGATCTCGGAAATCTTCTCTCTTGGTCCTGACGCCGACATTTCGGGCGTTGTCAAGGTATATGTAGAAGACGGGACCGGTATTGTCCACATCGAATCAAGCTCCGAGGACCCAGGGGATCTTTTTTTCGCACAGGGCCTCGTCATGGCTCAAACGCGCACCTTTCAAATGGAATTCCAGCGCCGCTTGGCACGCGGACAACTCGCAGAGGTTGCGGGCGCTGCAGCTGTGCCTCAAGACACTCTCTTTCGCACGCTCGGTTTTGGGCGAGTTGCAGAGCAAACGTATGCGCGCATGCGAGAAGACCCGCGCTTTGAGGAAGAGATTCTAAATCTTGGGCGATTCTGTGACGGCGTCAATCACTTTTTCACGTCTCGACAGCGGTTCTCTGCGCCTCTCGAGCTCATATTGCTCTCCTTTCTCTTTCAGACTCCCTTTCCTTGGCAGTTGGAACCGTGGACTCCTGCAGATTCGATCGCTTGGGTCTTGGTCATGTCCTATGGGCTGTCGGGTAACTTGCAACGCGAAATGATGCGCTTCAAGCTCATTGCCGATCAGGGCCTCTCTGTGGACCGTGTGAACGAGCTGCTTCCCGCCTTTGACCTCACCGACTTCCCGACCATTTTGCAGCCCGAAGACGTTTGTCAGGATCCTCACTCAAGCCACGACAATGCCACTTGCATAGAAGACCCAGAAATGAAGGCCTGGCTCAATTCCCTTCGCGCCACGCAGGCCAGCTTTAAGAGGGACCTGGCGAAATCCTCAAGGTCGGTATGGGATTTTCGCCCGGGAAACGCGCTTGGCATCTCGGGCGCTTCAAACAATTGGGTCGTGAGCGGGGACCTTTCGCAAAGCGGAGCGCCTTTGTTGGCCAATGACCCGCACCTTGAGCTGACGGCCCCAAACGTCTGGCTACTCATGCATCTTAAAGACCCAGCCCAAGATGTAAATGTGATTGGCGCATGCTTTCTTGGAGTTCCCTTTGTCGTATTGGGTCGCAATGCCCATCTGGCTTGGGGCGTCACCAACACCGGAGCTGATGTTCAGGATCTTTTCGTTTTGCAAACCGTAGACTCCGGAACCGCCTACATGCACAATGGTTCAAAGGTGCTATTACAAACCCGCACAGAGAGCCTTGGCGTTGCAGGCGAGGCAGCTCTTCGTCATGTGGCCATTCGTACCGCACCGCACTACGGCCCTGTCATTTCCGATCACAACCTCCCCGACACGATTTTGAGAACGCGAGAGGGAGACGCTGCGACGCGACTGGGCAATAATACGGTTGCGCTACGGTGGACCTCACTTCTGGCCGACGAGCCAGAGCATTTTGACACCACTCTTGTGGCTTTTATGCGCATGTGTCGTGCTCGCACAATCGACGAGGCCCGCACGGGTGCGCTCAAGTACCTTGTGGCTCCAGGCCAGAATTTTGTCATGGCTACACACAAGGATATTGCGTACCAGATGACGGGTCGATTTCCTATGCGTGTAAAGGGCCACACAGGCGTCTTTCCTGTACCCGGAAACGGCTCGTACGACTGGGGCGCTCAACACTATTTTGCCTTTGAGGAACTGCCTTGGGTTAAAAATCCAAAGCAAGGCTTTGTGGCGACGGCAAATAACCGCGTTCAGCCCGCATGCTTTCCCCTGACGCCCACTTGCGACTTTGATTCGACAGACGGGTACCGGGCCAAACGTATTACCGAGCTTCTCGCTCATCCCCAAGGCAAGCATTCCGTTGCAAGCATGCAGGCAGTGCAGCAAGATGTGTCAAGTCTCTACGCGGCAGAATTGCAAGAGGTGTTGGCCGAGGCCTGCCGTCAGTCAAACGCCCCAGAAGCCGTTGTTTTGTGTGATCTACTCGTCCATGCATCGAACGAGGACTGGAAGTCTCATCGGATGAAGGTGAGCTCGGTGGAGGCGAGTCTTTTTAACCTTTGGAACGAGGAGCTTGTTCAAAGCACACGGGCCGAGACCGGCGTCAAGTACTGGACCGTGCCCTTGTTCACCTCATTTGCCTTTCGTCGTGCTGCAGCGAATGGCACTGCAGACGTTGGAAGCGTTTGCGCGCAAAACATGAGCGATGCGGACTGTCTCTCCTATGCAACAGCTGCGCTTGAGCGCGTCGCTTTGCTCCTCGCCGAGGGCAAGGTCAAGCCCTGGGGCACGGTTGGAATGCACGAGACCTGCTTTGCGTCGCAACTTTTTGCCGGGACGCCTTTGGACTGCCTCTTTTCGCGACGTGTGCCGCATGGGGGAGATGACGTGACTGTCAATGTCGGCTCGTCGTCATACCCGAGTTTTGAGCAGCGCGCGGGTTCTTCGTTTCGAGCAGTCATGTCCATGGGCGAAGACGCTAGCGGCGACGACGGCGCATCCGTCATTGTCAATGCCCTTGGTCAAAGTGGTTCTCCTTTCTCGCGCCATTACGACAACATGGTGAAGCCCTGGTCTCTAGGCAAGTACTTTGCCATGTCTCTGGAGAATGCGACGGCCAATGGGCCTGTGCGCGAATCTTGTCTTGCCAGCGATCGTGAGCTGTGCTTACCGTAGCTCTGATGGAGCAGATACTGACGGCATTGCTGTTGTTACGTCAAGATGAGTGCGAAAGATGTTGTTGTGGCAGGCAGGCAGACTGGCGGGCAGGCAGACTGGTTGGCGAATGAAAGCTCACCCGCCAATCCAAGTCACAAAGGCCGACCAACTCTTGTTTGAGACTTTTATTTTATTTTTTGTTGATCTTTGCAGCCCTTTCGTTTTGATGCACTATCGAGCGCCGATCGACGTTGATTCATTGCCAAAAAGATTGATGCTGAGTCTCGTTTCGGTTGGCCACAGACGTGCTTTCATCTCTCTCTCTCTCTCTCTCTCTCTCTCATTCTCTTGTTTGCAAGGCTTGCCTGATACTAAATGTAACAGGAAAAGATGAATTCGATCCCAAGCGAGACGCCAAAACTTGAACGGAGTTTTTTTCTTCTCTCTGGCGGGGGTTTCTTCGTAGCTGCGACGGCACGCGGGGTGCCCTCGGCAGCGCCATCAAGCCGTGCCCCCTACTCCCGGTCCACGCGAGGTCAAGTCTTTGCGTCTTGACAACGCACTAGAAGAGAGCCGGCAAGAATGAAGGCAGGCGTCAACCGCGCCGCGGCAGGAGCGCGCGACTTTTTCGCAGAAGGCGTGCTGGGCGGCAGGCGGAAACAACGCGCGGAAGACAAAGGCCAAAAGGATGACTGGGTGACCAAAGTCAAGGTCATTGGCATCTTGATGTCACTCTTGCTCATTTTGTACGTGCTTTCCTTTGTCATGGCGCAACGTGGCTCCGAGACGGCCCCTCTCGAGGAATGGCAGCGTACAGGTCAGTATCCGGGCCAGACGGAGGTGCTCGCAGATGCGCAAACTCGTCCGCACTCGGCGCAGGAAAATGGGGACCTTTTGCCGGACGACTGGGATGCCAAGGAGCCATCAAGCAACGCCGTTGGGGATTCTGATTCGAACATCAATGGCAACGATCTCGCCAGTGAGGATGCCGACGAAGTCGTGCCCCAGTCGCAGCTGTCGCCGGAAGCCCTCGCAGCGCTGCTTGAAGAGACGCCGGACATTGAGGCTGACGAGATGGTGTCATCCGCGATCCTCGCGCTGGCAAGTCAAAAGGTCTCGTCGCCGTTTACTACATACGACATTCCGGGCGTGGACCCGATAAAGGACGCCATCTTTCTCGTCAATGGAACCTTGACGAACGCTTACAAGTCAGTTCTTCGCGACAAGGTACCGCAAACGCGACAGGATCTGCCGCGCGTGTTCCCGCGAGATGTAGCGGTCTTTTACAAGAATCTGCATAAACGCAAGACTGTATGCGTGTACACCCGTACGCCTCGACAAGACTCGCTCTTTCGCACAAACTTTATGTCCATGTTTGCCTCGGGCGACTACAACTATGTGATCATGCGTTCGACGGACTGTCAGCACGAGGGAAAGTGCTCGTCACCCGAGGAGGCGCGAAGCCACTCGCGCTGTGACCCGGATTTGAGTCCGACGGTGCATTTGCTGGAGCGAATCAAGAATTTCCAGCATGAGCGTTTTGAGCAAGTTCTTTCCAATGGCGTGGAAAACTATGACGTTCTCGTTGCTACAGGGGATGAGTTTTGCCGCGCGCTACACACCTACGACCGTGCGCATTTTCGCATGTATGCGGGTCCGAAGGTGGTGAATGCTTCGCAAGGCTCGCCTATCTACCTGCCTTTGGGTCCTCGCGAGGAGTTCAAACGCGTATACGCCAACGACGTGCGTCTGGTGAGGGAGCGCAAGTACAAGTTCAACTTTATGGGCAGCCTGACGTCGCTCTCGCGTAAGGTGCTCGTCAAGGAGCTTGGTCCTTCGAGTGAAAAGTACTCATCTTTTGTTTGGGTAGTGTCCAAGTGGAAGAAGCAACTCACGCGTGCCAACGGGTACATAACCCCGGTGGAGTACAAGCAGATTTTGGTCGACTCGGTCTTTACGTTGTGCCCACAGGGCCACAATCCGGAGGCGTACCGCATCTACGAGGCGTGCGAGGCTGGATCGATCCCCATTGTCGTTCTCGACGAGTATTATCGCTCGCACGAGTGTGAAGGGGCCTTTTTGCCATTGATTACGCAAGGTGCTCCCTTTGTATTTCTCAACTCGTGGACCGAGCTGCCGGCGTATCTGGAATACATTTTGCAGCACCCCGAGAGGATACAGCAAATGCAAATGGACACCATGGAGTGGTACAGCAAGTTTATGACCAAGGTGGCGACCCAATTCGAGACGGTGATGACCTTGCGTTTTTCGGATCGCAGCGAGTCGGGCAAATTTACTTCGACGCGGTCGATTCCTAGCATTCGCAACTATCTCGACGACGCCGCGTATAGAGTGCCTTTGCAAAAACCTGCCACGTGAACAAGAAGAACTATAATGACAATGATCTGAGCTTGTGTGTTTAGAATGTTGAGGGGTCTAGCGTGGCTTTTCGGTCTCTCTCTCTTGAGAGAGGAAGTTGCGCCAACGCGGAAAAAGCATTTAGCGGAAAGGTCTCAGGATGATCTTGGCTTGTATCGAGCACATGCCATGGCTTTTTGTCGTTCGTGGCAACGATAGAAAGAGGCGTAAAGTCTACCCGCGTATCGGTCTCAATGCGTACAAGCGCTCGCTTCTCACGGCCAACAAAATGCGTCAGATACAGAGCCGAGTCCGTTGCGCTAAGCGCGCAGCTGACAGGCCGGCACAAGTTGGTTTGCATGGTTTCCACAACGCCTGAGAGGAGATTGACGCGCACGAGAGAGCCGGTTGGACGCAAGGCGTAGAGCTCTGCGGAAGCGTCGCGGGCGAGAGCTGCGAGATTGGCGGATGCAAGATCAAGTTGTGGTTCGCGAGCCCAGGGCTCAGCGTCGCAGGTGAGGTAGACGCTCAAGTTAGCGCCTCGTTCATCGAGGGCCAAGGATGTGCACGGGGATGGCAGCATGATTCGCGCGTCTTCGCGGCCGTCTGGTCTGATAACGAGCAGAGCTGGTGTAGCAGCGTCGGCAACGGCGAAGCGATCACGTTTGCGCAAAAAGGCAATGCCAACAGGGTTGACAGCCTTTAGTGGTATCATGCGACTGTATTGGAGTTTACCGCGCTTATTCACACGCAAGAGATGTATACATGACTCGCCCTGGATAACAGCGGCGATGAAACCGCGCGTCTTGGCCCAGCAGATGGCACCATGTTTTGTCTGTTGGCCATGTTTGGCAGCAAGTGTCTTGTTGATGTGTACCGGAATGGGGCACTCGTCAAGCACTGTCAAAGATCGAGAACACCGAAGGCACAAGCGTCGTGCGTTTCCGTGGTCAATTTCGGCACGCACTTTTGGTGCAGTCGCCGCGAGCACTGCGTTGGATGCCTTTTCCCACCTTTTGCAGACGAGATTGGCAGATGCAATGAGCTGCAGAGGCGAGAGCCACTCGAGGATGGCTTGCAAGGTCTCCGATGGCAGGCGTTCATTCACGGGACTTTGTGTCAGCGCGTCTGCCGTGACACCAACTTTTCGCGCAGCCATTGACGGGCCAGCCTAGGCGAGGCGTTTCGGCGTGCTGGCGAGGCTGGCTGGCCAAGCCAGCGTGGCGACGCGGTCCCGCTCTTTGGCTCGGAAACAGAGAAGCCAGTACGGCTGACTCGATCCTGCTCGGACCTACCGAGGAGCTTTCGTTTTTGACCAGCTGGCTGACTATTTTACATTCACTGTCAATCTACGTAGTAGGCCTAGGCCTACTATACCAACCAAGTAGAGAGACGGTGCACGCCCTTTTTTCTCTGGGAACAGCCTCGAAAGTTCTCAAAAGAGACAGACGGAGCTTACCAATCGTAAGGAAAAAGGGTAGTATGCCTGACTGTGAGCGCGCGCGGCTGCCTTTGCTCTTCTCCCCGCGCCTCAACTCGCGCCGTCTCGTCTGGCCTTTCTTTCCTGGTCTTTTCTGCTCTCATCGCGCTCTGCTTCCGCGTGACCGAATTCGGCCCGAGTTCGGTCTGTCCGCGCGCGCATCAAAAAGTCGCATGGCATGTCCCCAAGCGCCGTGCCTCTCGGCACCGGGACCTCGCGCAAGCGCCGCGGCAGCGCCTGGCCTCCCCGCTGGAGCTGGCCAACGCGGCGTAACGCACCTTTGCGCAACGCTTTTCCGCCGCGGCCGGCCGGCTGCCTGACTGCCCCGCCGGGCGAACGGGAAGGAGGAAGGCGGCGCGAAAGTCGCAGTCACGAGCGCGCATTCCGCACTTGCGCGGGGGGATAGGCCAGTGTGGAGGGCGGCGGCGCAAGTGCGGCTCGCGGACTTGTGTCCCCAGGCCGTGTCCAGTCGCGCGCAAGTGCAGAATGGGCCGCGGGGAAGGGCCTATCGCGGCGGCCGCAAGTGGAGAATGGCGCAGGGAGCCCTTGCACGCGCCGCGAGTCCACGAAAAGCAAACTCGAATCGTGCGCGCGTCGAGCGAGGCAGCGCGAGCGAGGTCTTCGTGCGCGCGCGTCCGGGCCCGCGCAGCGAGGGAGAGAGCGAGCGAGGGCGGGCGGGCGGACGAGCAAGGATGGCGTCGCTGGCGGAGGCCGTGCCGAAGAAGAGGCGGTCCGGGGCCGCGCGCAAGGAGCGGCTCTCGGCGTCGGCGATTGAAAAGCTGCACGAGATCGAGCTGTCTCCTTCGGAGACGGTCTCGCTCGCGTTCGAGGAGGGCCCGCTCGGGCTGCAGATCCTGGACGTACCGCGCAAGGGCGTGCTCGTGTGGCAACTCAACGGGCAGGCGGCCGCGCTGGGAAACGGGGCGCTTCGCGTCGGATCGCGCGTCGAGGCGGTGGCCGGTGTGTCTTGCGAGAACAAGGACCTCGAGGAGGTCTTCGAACTTGTCAAGAAGAACCCTCGTCCTCTTGAGATCACCTTTCGGCTGCCCATGACGTCGCGGCCAAGCACGCCCAGGGACGCGCCCATCCCTGCTGTGGACACCTCGAGAGCGTCGACGCCCTCGTCGACCTCTTCATCGTCGACGGCGGAATCCAAACCCTCAAGCAAGGCAGAACCCGTGTCGCCGTCGACTCCGCCAGGACAGACGCAGGTGCGACTCGAGCCCGTGAAGCGGTCGGTCTCTACGCGGCTGCGCAACTTTACAGAGTCGGATGCGCATGGCAAGTCCCAAGAACTCTCCAAAGAAGCGCTGGATCGCGCGCAGAACCCGCGAAGGAAGGAGGATACGGTGTGCGTGGTTTTTCGCAGCGGACCGCTTGGTCTGCAAATTTCGGATGTGGGCAAGCGCGTCTTGGTGACTTCTTTTGAGAACAATCCGGACGGATCAATGGGCCAGGCCGAAAAGTCGGGCATGGTGCACTTCGGATACCAGGTTGTCAAGGTCGGGCAGTCCGAGTGCGAGGGCATGAGCATGCATCAAATCGGCATGTTGGTACAAAAGCAGAAGCGCCCCGTGGCAATTACCTTTCGTAAGCTTTACGAGCGGCGCAACCCTGCCGATGATCCTGCGCGTGCTCGGCGGCGGCGACGATCCCAGTCCAAGTCGTCATCAACAGCGACAGCGGCAGCACCAGCAGCACGAGAAGGAGCGGATGCTGAGCCCGTTGCAGTCCCCCCTTCTGTGGCGTCTGGCATGTCAGAGACTGGATCGTTGGCAGGAATGAGCGAAAACGAAGGCGAGCCCGAGACGTTGCGCGGAGAATCGGCAACAACTGCGACTCCCGAAGATGAGGACGCGGAGGAGGAAGGCGAGCAGAATGCGATGACTGAGTGTGAGTGCGGAAACGTTTTGATGCAGGAGAGCGCGCTGTCGAACACGGATCCAATGTACTTTCACTTTGTGATGCTGTGCAAGTCTTCGCAAATCCAGATTCTGCTTGACCACGAGGCCACGCTCTCTGAAGCGACGGACCCAAGCAAGCATCCAGCCTTCGAGCTGAGCTCGCTGCACATGCCCACGCTGTACAAGCGTGTTAATGCGGAAGAGATCCAGTTTCCTGATTGGCCGACGTGGATTCGGATGCAGTATTTGGACGCGTACATTTCACAGAGCCAGCGCGTTGACGGAGAGGACGATATTGAGAACCCGGACGATCTCTCTCCGGAGCATGCGGCAGTGGCAGCAGCAGAGATTGTTGACGGACCGACGGCTGGCAAGCCCGGAGCGGAAACGTCAGAGAAGGCGGAGCATGACGAGAGACTCGTGCCACCGAATGAGCAGTGCGCGTATTGCAAGGCTAAGCGCGCGCTGCGGCAGCGGGCGGACATCTTGAATGACGACATGTACATTCACTTTGCGCTGCTGTTCAAGACGGTCAAGATCCAGGCAGAGAATTCGACGAGGAACCAGGAGGGCTACGTGGAGTACCTTTCGAGTGTTGACGTGGAGGATCTTTACCGGTGGTGTCAAAAGGACGGCATTTCTATGCATGAGTGGATGCAGTGGATCAAGAAACAGTGCGCCATCTCCTATGAGGAGTACCTTTACAAGATCGCGCTTTCGGGCGACGTGGAGATTGACCTGCGCGACATGATCAAAGAGAGTGTGCCTGCTTGAGCCGAGTCTGTCTCTTGCTTTATCCCGAACATACATAATACATGAATTGAGCATTGCATACTGTCTGGTTGATGTGTACCTTTTGAATGTGCTGCCTGTGAGAGGGGCCTGAATCTGAAGAGAGAGGCTTGGATAAGATGAGGGGGGTTTAACTAAGATGAAAGGGGGCTTGATTAGATGAAAGGGGGTTGGATAAGATGAGAGGGGCTGAGATAGGATGAGAGGGGCTTGGACTTTCCCCCCCCTTCCCCCCACCCCACCCCGCCCCTTCCTCATTTTTTCCCGTGGAATAGGCCAAGGAAAAGGTGGAAGAAAAGGCTGACGGAAAAGCTGACGAAAAGACTAGAAAAGGTGTTTCTTTCTTCTTCCTTTCTCATTCCAAAGGCGCTTTGGATGACGTGTAAGAGTCATTGTGATCGAGATTCTCTACCAAGGAAGGATGACAAATATGCTTTCCCTGCGAATGACCGCAAGCGGTACCACAGGTTCCTCTCTGTAGTATTAAGAGTAGGCAACGTATTGATGAGTGAAAAAAAAGAAAGAAAAAGAAAAAGAACAAGGAAAGGAGAAAGCGTCATCGCAATAAGAAGACTCTGCGAGAAAAAGACATATGTAACACTTACAAAGAGAGAATAAAGGTCTACTGTGCGTGCGCACAAAGTGATCAAAAGCGCTCGTTCATGCGGCTGGCGACGGTCCGCATCTGGTTGTAAACCTTGCCGGGAGGCGCACCAAGGATGAGTTTGCAGATGGCGTCACGCGCAATTTTGATGTTCTGGAAGGAGCCGAGAATGTGAATGCGCTGGTCAGCAACGACGATGCGGGTACGAGTAGCATTCTCAATCGCGTACTTGGTCTTTCCGCCCTGGCCGGCAATACGACCAATTGCGCGCGAAAGATGGTCACCGTGGAGCATTTTCACATCCTTGACCTCGAAGCTGTCGACAAAGAGGTCCTCAAGACGCAGGAGGGCAACAGCATCCTGAACATCAAAACCCATGGCAAAGGCCTGGACAAAGTCTGCGGCGCGGGCAAGGGCACCGGGGTCGTCGGTCTCTGGCGAAGTCTTCATTTCGACGCTACGCGACTTGGGGTTGAAGCGGACGTGAAGTTTCATGTGCTGCACAAGCGGGGTAAGGATGTTCTCCCACTGCTTTTGGAGTGGGGTGTATCGGTGCGGGGGAATGCGCACGCGACGGTACTGTGTCTCTCCGCCGGCGACCTGCTCCGCGGTGAGGGGCGCAAACTTGATGCGGTTGCCCGGCCCAAGCTCGTTGTTGTTGGTGTTGTTGTTGGTGTTGCTAACGTTGCCAGCGGCGCTGGCGGCGAGGGCCTCCTGGACCATGCTCTCCTGAACGATAAGGCCCGAGTCGATCTCCATCTTCTCTTCTTCTTTACTCTCGTGCAGTTCGAGCGCGCAAAACGAGCGAGCGAGCGAGCGAGCAGCGGAGAGCGCGAGGTGACGAGTTCCTCTTGAGCGCGACTTGCGAAGGTTGGCGCGTCTACGAGCGCGTCCGCAGCGAGCGCGAGCGCGTGCGACCAGAAAGGAGTTCTGTCCTCGCCGCCACCCAAAAATCACTCGCTGCTCGAAAAGTTCCCCGTGTTTCCTCTGCGCAACTCCAATTGTCTTCACATTTCGTCACCTCATCGAGGCCATTGGCGAGCGAGCCGAGCGACGAGGCAAACGAGAATTGCTCGCTCAAATCCAATCGCTCGCCGGGCGTCGCGCTTTTGCAGTACGCGCGTCTCTGAGAGCGAGACGGACGCGAACAAGTTGCAAGAGTCAAGCTTTTGAGGCGCGGCGGGGTCGAGCGGGAAGTAGGAAAGCGGAGGACGGCCGCGTCCACCATGACGACGCAGCGCGTGAAGGCGCTCGAGGCGTTCTTGGAGCAACATGGCGCATCTTGGGCTCGTGGGAAAGTGGAAATGACGACGAAAGGCGTGGTGCATGGATTTGGCGTCGTTGCCAAGTCCACGATCGCCGAAGGCGAGGAGGTTTTTCGTATTCCGCGCGAGGCCGCCTTTGGTGCGGGGCTCTTGGCCGGGACGAGCGAGAACGAGAGCGATGACAACAACGAGAACGTGAACGAAGACGAGGTGGAGCACCGTGACTCTCAAATGTCGCATGCTCTGTTACTGCTTGCAGAGCGCGCCAAGGTCAGCGAAACGTCGCCGTGGGCTCCGCTTTGGGCAACGCTGCCTGAACCCTCGACGTACGAGGACTTGCCGTGGCTGTGGCGTGGGAAGCGTGGCGAGGCGGTCAAAGGCACAGCCCTGGAGCTGCCTATTGCGAACAAAAAAACTCGTATCGAGGAGGAGTGGAAAGCTTTGGTAGCACGTGGCGAGACGAGTGTGGATCTTGAATCGTACGCTCATGCGTGTGGCGTTATTATGTCGCATCTGAATCCCTTTTTCGGGGGCGCTGTTGTACCCTTTGTGTACATGCTCAATTGCAGTAATACGAATGAGCCGAACGTGGAGTTTGAGTCTGAAGAAACAGAGGAAGGGAACGAAGTTGTGGTGGGTCGTGCTGTTTGCGATATTGCTGCCGGCGAGGAACTTACGCAGGCTTATGGCAATGACATTTCCAATGCAGAGCTTGTGTATCGGTGCGGCTTTGCCCTGCCCCAAGCCGAGCTTCGTGATGTGGTGGACGTGGGCTACGCAAGTGAAGTGCAAGCAGGCAAGGAGCGGATACAAGAGGTCAATTTGCTTCAACGCGCAGGTGTGATTGCGGCTTGCGCTTGGGACGGCTTGGAAGATGTCCTCACCATTGAGGTGAGCAAGGATTCTGGTCTGACCGAGCTTCGTGTGGCTTGCGCGGTACGGGGCCTTGATGACGCAACTTTGGCTAAATTTTGCGAGTACTGTGGTCTTAGCGGTGCGGAGGCATCGCCACTGAGTGCAGGCAAGGCCGCGGGTCTTTCGGTAAAGAAGCAGCGGCTGGATGAGATGGACTGTGTCGCTGTGCTTTTGTGTGCGTGTCTGGATGCGGTTGAGCGTGGGGAGTGGCCTCCAAGCACTGCCAAGTCGCATGCGGCGATGCTGGGTGCGGCGCGCAAGAGTGAAGCAAGCAAAGATGGGGATGATGAGGACGACGATGATGATGAGGATGAAGTGTTGTGGGATGTCTTGTGCCCTGTGTTGGCCAGCAAGGCGGTTCAACATGCGTCAGAAATTCTGCGCGCACGAATGGCGCGTATCGAGGCGAGTGCGAGCGCACGATCTGGAGAAGTCGCGATGGAGCAATTGGCAGCGGCAGAAACCAAGCTTTTGAATTCAGTATTGCAAAGGACATGACGCGAATGCGGCCTGACCGCGCTCCCCTATCCTCCTAAAAATAAAAGTCTCCGTGAAAGAGATTTATTTGGGAGACAAAGAGCTCAACAGAAATGAAAAATGCACCAAAGCAAGACAAGGCAACGCAAGACGAAAAAGTTCAGTGGGAGCTAGCTGTGGCGAGTCAAGAAAGATGAGTATGTGGAAAGAAGAAAGAACAATGGTGTGACATCTTGTAGAGAATTCATTAGTTTTGTACACAACTTCAGTCAGATTCAATCAGATTGAGCAGGTAGCTGAGTTTGGCGCAAGGACATCTATAAAAAGGGAGACAAGTATCCCTTTACTCCTTGCGCAGGTCATATGCGCGTTCACGCGTACAGACTCGAATGCCTTGGTGAGTGGTGTGTGATGTGTGAAGATCTCACGACGGGCGAGACGAGACGAGAGGGGCGATCGCGAAACAAAGGGGTAAAACGAGGAAAAGGGTAGAACGTAAGAGAAGCAAAGCAGCGCTGTTGGGCGCGAAAAGGGGGTCTCGCAGTAAAGCAAAAAGTATGGGGGCTTTACTTGGAGGCAACGGCCGAGCCCATGCGGTTGGTAACCTGGAGGGTCGAGTTATGTTGGTCGACGACGTCGAGCAACTTTTCAATGTCGATGTGCTGGGCGTAATGGTCAGCAACGATCGCAGTGCGCTCGCGGTCCTCAGGACGGAGCTTGTGGACTTGCTTGCCAAGATCTTGAAGATCCGGGATGCAGCCGAGCACCTGGACGTCGCAGTACTCCTCGAGCGTGCGCTGGGTGTAGTGCTGGACCTCCTCGAGCTTGTCGGGGCGCACCTTGTTGATGATGACACCACGGACCGAGGTTCCCTCCATGTTGCAAAAGCCATTGTTGAGGAAAAACTGGTCGAGCGTGTTGCCGATGCCGCCGTTGAGCACGAGAACAATGGGGAGGCCGAGCGAGCGAGCGACGCGGGCGTTGCTAAGGCCAACGCTGGCGCCCACGCCGCAATGGCCGGTGCCCTCAACGACGGTGAACTCGTGCGAGTCGTGGACGCGGGCAAAGGACTCCTCAATGGTCTGGAGCTCGCGCGATGCCGAGATACGGCCCTCGAGGGAAGCCTTGGTGTATCCCTTTTTGATGAGGACAGGGCTCATGTCGGCGTAGTCAGCGTCGCAGCCAAAGAGCTCCTTGAAGATGGGGGCATCCTTGTCGACGCTGCGGAGGCCATCCCTGGCCTGGACCTGGACAGACTTTTGGCCGACAGGCTTGATGTAGCCCACACGGTCAAAGACACCTTGGAGCGAGCGTACGAGTCCCGAGCTGGAGCAGGTCTTACCCGTGTGCTGGGACGAGGCCGCCACGAAGAGCGCGCGCCGCATTTTCGTCGCGAGCTCTTTCTGCTTCGACAGCTTGCTAAGGCCGGACTCCCGAGCTGACACGCGCGAGCACGAGTGCAAGCGCGTACACTTGGGCCCGTGCTGGGTGTTCTGGCAAGAGGAAAAAAAGAAAAAAAAAAGAAATGGGTCTCCCTCCGCGCGGAGATGTGTGTGCGTGTGTGTATGTGCGCGCGAGAGAATTTCTTTTTCTTTTCTTTTCCCTTTCCTTTTTTTTTTTCTCCTTGACCAGTTTTTTTTTTTTTAGGTCGGTCGCGTCCCTTGCGGTTACGCCGCCACTCTCGCTCACCTCACCTCAACGACACCTCCGCCTCGCCTCGCCGCGCGGCCGCGCCCTTCGCACCGACTTTGCGGCGCTCGGGAGCTCGGTGCTGGCAGCAGGTCTCTCGTGCCTGGCGCGCATGCGATGGCCGCCTGTCTGTCTGTCTGTCTGTCTGTCTGTCCTCTTCCCCGCCCTGCTGTTCCTCCTCCTTGCCGCTGCTTCCGCTGCTTTCGCTGCTTTTGCTGCCTGCCTGGAGACGGCCAGTCGGCGCGGCCTCGCCAGTTTCTGGGCGAAGCGTTGCGGGTTTGGCCGCGCTCTGCCTGAAGCGCTGCCGGTCGCACCGGGCGACCGACCGCAGACCGCGCGAGGCGTAAGACACCGTCGGTCTCCAGCCGGCAGGCAGGAATAAGAGAAAAACCAAAAACCCGTCCCAGCCGAGCGACCAGTCTGGCTGGCTTGTGCATGCTTTTTTTTTTTTCCTTTTTTTTCGAATTTTCTTTTGGCATTGTTCCCACGAGAAAGACGACGCGAGGCGCCGCGCGGCGTACGTACGCGTACCCCCTATGAATTACCCTAGCAAGGCCATACGACCCCCCGCGGCCGGGCGGGCCGCCGCCCGACGCGCGCGGCGGCACCGCTCCTACCGGACGCTAGCCGCTTCCCGCGTGTCAGTAAATGACGTCCGCCGGGTCCGGTGCGCGCGCGGCCGGGGGTCAGCTGCGTGCAGTTTTCTCCCGTTTTCCTCCTCTGCCTCTCAGAACCGGGGCTGGTGGCGGGAAAGGGACTCGCCGCGGAGGGAGCGAGGGAGGCGCAGAGGAGAGAGAGAGTCGTTGGCGCGGCTGCGGGCGCCCTTGCGGGAAGGGCGCGCGCCGCACGACGCAAGCGGCCACGTCTGCACACGCAGTGCACAGAGAGGCAGGCAGGCAGGCGGTGATGGCGCCAGCGGCGGAGAGAGGGACGAGGCGTATGCGACGCGCGAAGGCTGGAGGGGAAGCTGCAGCTTTGGCGGGCACCGTGTGTGGGGGGGAGGGTGCGGGGGAAAGCGGTCCCACAGAGTTCGTGACGAGGGCGGCTAAGTCCCGCAGAGCGAGGCACGGCCGTCGGCGGGAAAGTAGAGAACCCGCGGCCGCAAGTGGAGAATTCGGCGCGGGAAAGGGCCGCAAAGCGCCGTGGGAGGTGCGGTGTGGGGTGGGGTGACGCGCGGCACTGGCCTGAGGCTGGTTCTGAACAGGTATGCGCATCGATGGATCAATCCATCGACTCATCGACATCGCCATCATCGTATCGACGCCGCCGCGCTGGCGGTGCAGCGTTGCTTTATGAAAATCAACTTTTCCAAAAACCTGGCAGGCACGCGCGACCTCTCCTCAGGCTTGCGGCGCTTTCATTTCTTCTGAAGCGCGCGTCACGGCGGCACACCGAGGCCATGACGCGTCGACCGCAAGGCGCGGACCATTTGCCTGCTGCTCTGCTCTGGGTCGTATCGTCACTGATTCTCCTTCTGTAAAATAAAGTGCATATTCCGGATGCGAGAGTGACTGCGACGACGAGTCCCGCGGGGCGACTGACAGACAGATAGACAGACAGATCAGATCAAATCAGATCAGATAGACGCCAGTGCAAAGGAAGGCGCCGCGGATCGCAGTCGATCTCGTCCCGGTCGGGCCCCGGTCGGGGCATGGTCGCACGCGTAGCGGTATGAGCGGCAAGGAGGAACGGGTCTGGCGCGTCGTCGTTGCCGAATCCGATTGATCGATCGAGCGACTGGAGCGACTGCGAGCGATCGAGCGAATGACCAAATGAAAGTTCGATTGGATTGACATGACAGTAGCGCGTGGGCAAGTGAGCGGGCGACTGCAAGCGAGCGGCCGAATAAGTGATCGACAACGACCACGATGCCAAGAAAATGGTTTTTTTCCAACGTGAACGAAGATACTTGTAGGCGAAAACTTGATGCTGTGCGTTTCTGGTGAATGAAAGGATGCTCAGAGAGAGAGAGAGAGAGAGAGATACTACGTACTGGGGTGGATGCAGCGTGACAGAAGGAAGCCCTTGGGGCGCAACTGCGTCGACGATGCGGGCTGCGGCTGCGGCTGTAGGGACTGCCTGCAACTGAACTGCAGCTGCAGCCTCCACCCGCCTGATGAAAATTGGTTTAACTTGGCCTTCTTGGACGTGCGCCACGAACGGCTGCTCGCACCACGTATTATCGTGCTTGCTTTTTTCTTGCTTGCCCTCGCGAGACCTTGTACACAGTTAATCAACTTATCTAGCAAGCAAGCAAACTTGAAGCAGCAAGCAAGAACCCCTTGCTGATTTTTTCCCCCCTTGAAAATACTTTTCTTTTCTTTTCTTCGTTCCTGCTGCCGCTGCCGCTACACTTCTTGCACCACCACTGCTGATAAAACTGCAACTTCAAAAGAGTGAGCAGGAAGATGCGCGCGAAGATCGCGACATCACTCGAGGCACTGGGACAGATTCTCTAACAAAGGCCCAGACGGCTCGAAGCAGCCGCACCAGTCATTAGATCAGGCCTGTCATTTTTCCCCCTCTGTTGATGACATTTGTAGCCGTCATGAGCCAGGAGCAGCAAAAGAAGCGAATGATCGGCAGCATGCTAGACGACTTTCGAGGACGAAAAGAGGCACTGGCCGCAAATAACCTGCAAAAAATTTGCAAGTGGCTTCATGCCTTCATCGCCCCCCCCCCCAAAAAAATAGAAGATTTTTTATTTTCGGTTGGTCGGGTCGAGTCTTGTCCCCGTCGCGATCCGTCTTGTGCTACAAGCGGCGCCAAGAGCGCGGACTATGGATCTGCTTTTTCGATGCAATCAGCATCGCGGTTAAATAAAAGGTATAGAACGTTCTCTTTCCTTTCTTTTTTGGCTGCACTGACCCTGAAACGAAATGGAATGGACCTCGCTCGAACTCACCATCATCCATTCATCGGCACGAAGATGCAGCTGGAGCTAGCAACCGCAAGTTGCAGGCATTGTGCGCGCGCTTTGAACTGGCAAAAAAGAACAAAAAAAAAAAGAACTGCGCAGTAGGCGGGCCGTCCCCAGCCACACCTAGTGCATGCATAAATGATCGCGCGAGCGTGAAGAAACCTGGAAGCTGCTCTTCGATTTCGCAATCAGCGCGGCCAATTTAATTAAAAAAAACGCTACTCACTATCAGCCAAAGCCTGCGAACTGCACATGCATCGAACTGTACAGCCAAGAAATCCTGGCTGCGCCTCTTAAAAGCTTGAATCGCCAGCCAGCCAGTCAGCCAGCCAGCCCAGCTGCTGATGCTGCCAGAGCAAGTATCCAGCGGATCCCCCGCGATTGGCAGGCAGCACAGCCACAACCAAAGAAAAGTGTGAGTGATCGTTCCATCAAGTTCGCTCTTCGCTTTAGAAAATGGGTTCTTCAAATTTACCCAGCGTCCAGGAGACGAGGATGTCATGAAGCAGTTTATGCACAAAGAATCCATCTCCATATACCACAGTAGACGAACGCTCGCTCCCATATTGCTGTGGCTGGCACGCGCGTGCCGCATTTTGCATGGATGGCCGGCGCGTGCATGCACACACGTCCAGCCACTGCTGCGTGCACACATTATTGACTTGCCGCGGCGCAATAGCCGACTTGCGCAAGGGCTTCCTCGATCTCAGCTGCTGCTGCTACTAGTCGAGCATAGGACGCGCGCTCGCCCGTGCGCTCACTCGCTGGCACGTAAACACGCGCCTGGAGCGGCTGCGGCCCGAGCAGTCAACACAACCCGCCCGGCCAGACCCGTACCTCGCAAAGGTTGCGCGGCAAGAGCGATCGGTCGGCACACGCTGCGTTAGTTTCCGCACGCGCGCACTGACGCGAGAGCTCAACAAAGCGATCGTGCGCAAGAAGAGACCATGCCTCTCGGCGATGAGGTCTTCGAAGGTACGTGACCGACCAGACCACCTCTTGTCTTGGGCGCGGGCGAGCGGGCTTGGGCGGGGACAACCTTGACCTGCTCGAAACATCTCGAGCTCGAGATGATGAGACCGCGACGAATCCACTGACTCGTTGACTGACTGGATTGACGAACGCAATGGCGGCTGCGCGATCTCACAGAGGGCGACAGCGAATGGGTCAAGTTCTGGAATTCGCGCCTGGACGAGCCCGTTGTGGCCGAGGCCCGCTTCGACTTTATCAATATACGCGACATCAACATCAATAACAGCACCTTTAAATCGAAGCTCCTCGTCTACGTTCGTGTGAACATGGAAGATCTCGGCATCTCCAACTCGGACCGCATTCCTCGGCCTCGCAACCAGCACTATCTCATCGATGGCAGCAAGAAAATCTCGCAGTGGACGCCGTGGCTCCAGTTCCTTGGCGAAGTCTCCAAGCACTCCGAGTGGGTTCGTGAAAAGAATGGCAAGCTCACATATGCCTACGAGTGGGACGGCGTCTTCCCTCTGGGCGAGCGCGGTGCCTGGTTTCCCTTTGACTTTCATGAGCTTAATGTTGCCATCACGAGCAATTGGGACGACACCAAGTTCATTCTCGCGCCCTGGGCTGACTCCAAGCTCCGCCGCTCCGTGTGGAGCGAGGAGTGTGCTGTCGCTGCCCTCGAAAACGAGGTCACCATCGTCGATAGTGGGTGCTCGCGCGTGCGCGATGAAGAGGTCCTTCTCGTCCTTCGCAACCGTTTCAAGTGGAGTAGCACGCCGCGCCTCACCTTTGGCTCCTCTCGTGGTTTCACGGATTTGCGCTACAGTCAGGCCACGGCTTCTGTTCTTGTCGATCGCCGCGCCACCTTTGTCCAGCACATCATTTACGAGCTCCTTCGTCCCTTTCTGCTGGCTCTTCTCGCGCCTCTCTCAGTTTTGTTCTTCGATGATGCTGCCACTCGACTGAACTACTGCGTTACCCTTCTCGTCGCCATGAGTCTTGCGTTTCTGCGCAGCACTGGCGATCGCGTCACCTTTTCCGACTACTACAAGTTGGGCATGTTTCTTTACGCGGCGATCGCGCTTGTACTTTCCTCCTTTGACAACATCATCACGGATCTCAACAACATCGATGTTCAGCTCAGCGCCTGGGTAATCTTTCTCGTGTTTCACGCGCTATACTACGCTGCCTACCTCAGTTACACTTGGGAGTCCCGATCTACGCACAAGCAATACAGGACAAAGGTCAAGACGTACGAGGCTGTCACCAACAACATCCAGAAAGACGTTGATAACCACTTTGCCAGTGTCGTTGCAGTGAGTATTCAGCGACCGGATAGCGACGATAAAGACGAGTAGGCTATCTAGCCTAATGGCGGTATCCAATTCATTTGTTCTTCTTCTCTTGACACTCTTGTTCATTTCTTTCCCTGTCATCGCTGGGAAACTGGGCTTCCGGCCTCTTGCGCTTGCGCTTGACGACGTATCACCACAGCCGATCATATCATGTTTGGTCCGCAAAAAGGGAGTGGCAACGTTGAGGAGCGCATCTCCGACATGGGCAGCTTCTTGTCCAACGTGGTAAAAGCTTTCTCAAAGGTGGTGTGACCTCAACGCAACCAAATCTGAACAAATGCCGCAATCGTTCGTTCGTTCCTTACTTTTTATTTTTTTAATTCCATCCAACTGCCGCAAGAAGAAGTGCGGTCGCGCCTCGCAGCTTCGCGTTAAGAAGAAGCTCAAGTAAAGCTTTTGCTGATTTCATCTAACTGCATTTGCGCTTATTCCTTCAGTCGTCCGTTCATTCGTCCCGAGTCACTGTGGCACGGTCGGTTTTCTTAAGTTGATAGTAGGCCTAGGAGGCCTATTTATATTTTCTTTTGTTCACCTCGAATCGAAACAACGACACCGTTGCAAGCAAGCCTTGTCGAAAGAACCTCGCGACCTCCCACAAAACCCAATGGGATGGGGGTTCGCACGCGGAGACAGACTGCGAGCGCGGTCAAGCGTGAAGAGGACAGCAACGGTGACGCGGTTAGCGACCGTGCTGACAAAGAACTTGCGCGCTCGAAGGACCGGGACGGCCCGAACTCGAACAGGGTCGAGAACCATGACAAAGCCGAGCAACTCGTCGAGACGGCGCGCGAGCGCGCTTGTCAGGTGATTCGAGAGGCGCACGAGACCAAACGCGGTACTTTCCATCGTCTCTTTCTCAAACATCAGCCGCCTAAGCCAGTCGCCTGGGCCCTCTGCGTGGTTGCCCTTCCGGTTCTCCTCGTCGTCGGTCTTATACTTCTCTTGTGCCGATTACTAATGCGCATCGAAGCGCTCGCAAAGTTCTTCAGTGGCATCATTCCTGTGGCCATGCACGAAACCTTTCACGTTTTCCCCAATCTCGAGTCCATTACCCTGCAAGAGTTTCTCATGCGTCATGGCACGGACAAGGCCAATGACGAGTCCAAGGGCACTGCTTGCAGCAGCGCCGCTCCTCTCGGCGCGAAGCCAGTCGAGACTGCAAATCTGAACTGGGCTTATCCCTGGCAGCCCGATGTTCGCATGTATTGGTTCGGGCTCGGTCGCGTCTGTGGTGCTGGGCCAGACTGTGAATACTTTGACGCAAGTAAACCCACCATCATTTATGTGCACGGATGGCAGCCGGGCGTTACCGAGCGAGGATTTCGCGAAACAATCAACTGGGTCAATCCGCCAGGTACCACCTCGTCGCTACCAGACACGCAGGTCGTCGACCTATGGGTCGCTCGCGGATACAACGTTGGTATCTTTTACTGGAACCAGCTCGCCGATGAACCAACTGTCTCCGAGGCCGAGCGCAAGATCTACAACGCCACGGACGGCACGCGCTTGCGCTGGCGCCGTCGCAATGCCGATGGGTCAACGATGTTTGTCGATCATGCGGGACTCTTTGACCCCGATCACTGTGTCGCCGACATGCTTGTCAAGTCTTACCTCGCCCATTTCCCCCCAAGGTCAACAGCACCCTATGGCGCCGTACACTTTCTCGGTCACTCGCTCGGAGCCCAGCTCACGCTTGAGTTTCTGCGTCGATTGCTGCTGGGCCAGACATCGTATTATGGCACGGCACAAGCCAGTCCAATCTGCTACCCGGAGCGGCTGACTCTCGTTGATCCATTCTTCACCTCGGACTGCAAATCGTATGGCCCTTTAGATGGCTTGCGACCTTCACAGCGAGCCACTGAAAACTTGCACCTTGTGCGCGAGGCTCTTCCGAAGCTACTCGTGGAGACGTACGAGACCTCGCTCATTGGCGCTGGCGCGCTCGGGGATTCGTGCCCGCGTCTCAAGCGACATTCAGTCTATCACGTCGTCGATATTGAGCAGATCCCGTGGACCGACATTAGTCTTCGCCATTGTGCCGCGCCTTTTGTATATTTCTGCAGTATACTTCGCAAAAACGCCGACCAATGGCGGCCCAATCTCTTTAATGCTGCAGTACCCTACGCAGATTTGCTCGACAAGATGCCACCGCACGCCACCCATGAAGGCCCTCTGCACGATCATCTACGTCCTGGCCAGGCGCTCTTGGCGTCCGCGTCGCTTCTCGTCGCGCCCCAATAAGGTCACCAAGCGCATGTACATGTGTGTGAGAGAGAGAGAGAGAGAGAGAGAGAGAGAGTGTCGAGAAGCAGTATAGCATATACACAATGGAGTCTAACGAGCGAAAGTGAGTGGTAGTGTGTGTACAAAGGAAGATGCATTTCACATTCATGCTGCATTTTCGGCGTTTGCAAGGTGAGGTGGCGCAAGAAGATGTGCTTCGATTCTACAAATTCAAAACTCTCGCCATCCAGTTGCTAGCAACGAGGATTCTTTGCGAAGATCAACGAAGCAAATGCGCCATCACAGAGACACCAGAACGTCTCCACAGCAAGGCAAGAGCCGAAAAACAGAGACAAATGTAGAGAGAGCAAAATTTGATATGTTGATGGCAGCGCAAAGGGGGAGACGACTTTCGTCGGCCTCCAGGCCCTAAGAAAATAGCGCAATATCCCACCTACTTTGACAATCCCATAGATGTGATAACCATCATTATGTATGGGAAACGTCTGATGTGTAAAACAGAGAGAGATGGAGAGAGAAATGAAGGTCTTGATGTATGCGTGTTGTGTGTGACCAAACCAACAGATGGCTGAGCGCGTATACGCACGTGACGTCGAGACTACCTGAATTACGAGAAATTACGAAGAAGTCGCGCTGGGAGCTTTCCTTTCTTTTCTTTTCTCCTTTTGACCATCAAAGTGGCCGCAAACAGTTCATGCCTCCCAATAAAACATGGAAGAGGTGTACAGGATGGTCTCAATAAGAGGCAGATAGTACCAGTCCGGACAGTCGTTCCAGCTAAAGATGAACATGCCCCATACTGTCAGGATGGCGCCGAGGTATTGTGGGTGAGAAAAGTGGCTGTAGGGAAACTTGGTGCACCAGGGAATGTTGCGACCAAAGCACGAGCCGTAGCAGACGCCGTCGATGCCGATCCGGTACCAAACCATGGCGTTGAGAATTTGACCAAAAATAAGAACCGGGGTGCCAATAAGAAACTGCGTCCAGCTGAGCGAGGGCAGCGTGGTACCGTAGTGCGTGTAATACCATGTGCTAAAGACGTACATTTGCACGAGCTTGAAGGCGCGCACAAAGTTAAAAATCATCTCGGGCTCCTTTTGCTTCATACCCACCATCTGCGCAGCCTTGGCCACAGTCTGTGGCTTCTTCCAAACGACGCCGTACGCGAGTCGCTCCATGGAGAGGAGCACAGCAAAGCTCGCGTAGTCCATGGTGGCCATTCTCGTTCCTCCCTCTGAGCGTCCTCTTGCTCGTTTGCTGCCTCTGTCCTCGTCTGTCTACGTGCTCGAGTGCGCTGCGCTGTCCCCGTTCTTCCGCTACTGCCGATCGATTGATCGTGCGGCTTCCAGGTTCTCGTCACAACGGGCCTCACTCGCTCTGTTCTGCCACGAGAAGCCGGCGACCTCGCGCGGCTGGACGCGACACGATGCGATGACCCTCGGCAATGCGAAATCGTTTGCTGCGGCTTTGCCTGTTTCTTTCCTTGTCTCAAGCCGCAATCGATTGGGTGCTCGAGCGATCGTCGTTTGTTGTTTGCTTTGCTTGTTTGTTTGGACTCTGCGTCGTGGATTCCCTGCTTGCCGCACCTGGGGGCGGACGTGCGAGCTACCCCCTTGAGCGGCGGCCCCTCTGCGGCGCCAGAGGGGCGAGCCCCACGGCGCAAGAGAGGGGGGCACGCCGGGCGCGCCGGAGACACGCATGAGTACCCTCTTCTTGAGCGCACCGCCGCGCATTCCCGCGCATTCCCGCGCATTCATTCATTCATTCATTCATTCATTCATTCGTTCATTCATTCATTCATTCGTTCATTCATTCATTCCTTGGCAGCGGACGCCGCCGCTGCCGCCGCCGCACGTCTTAATCAAGACCGCGGCCGGCGCAGGGAAGCGGCGCGGGCATCCGGGATGCGCTTGAGCCGAGCGAATCTTGGCAAAAGATTCGCTCGGCTCAGGTGTGCGTTACAGGCTGACTGTAGTAAGCTGCATTTCCAAAGTCCGAACCCGGACGGGTCGCCGTTGCAGCAGTGGCAGACGAGACCTTGCTTGGATCCCAGGCCTCGGTCGCGGCTCGCACAGTCTTGCGACGGAGACGAGACCGCCGGTCGCGGAAAATGGCGCCGCGATGCGACGCTGGTCGATGCGCCCAGGGAGGGGGGAATGAAATATGGGAAAGCGCAGATGCCAGTGTGCCCTGCTCGCCGCTCGGACACGCGTAGGCGCTTCTTCCGGATCCATCTAGCGAAAAAAGAAGATCGTCGTGTGTCGCGTCGATCCCCCAGGTAAGTAAGATAGATGCGCTCTCCAGCTGCACGGCGGCTGGACGGCCGGTCGGTCGTAAACGGACGGGACCTCAGCTACTTGTAGCGTAGCGAGGCAGGAGAAGTTGCCCTTTCTTTGTACAATTGAATGGTAGAAATCGCGTTGACCTGAATCGCTTCTTTGGCGCGACGAGGCCGAGAACGAGAAGCTTTCTTTGATGAGGTAGTAAGAGGGAGAAAAAGAGGGCCAGGGTTTACCGGTCAGCTGAGGCCTAGATGCGATCGCAGCGGAGAAGGCCTGGCCAGCTTTATTGCTATAGCTTGCTGCACTACGTGCGGGGTGAAGTAGGCCCTGGTGATGATTTAGACTAGGAGACGAGACAAGAGAGACCGATCGCAACAAAATCAAAAGCAAGGAGCTCTGCTGCTGATCGGAGAAGGAAACCTGCGTTCGCAGTCACCAATCAGACAAGCCTTGGCATATCCATTCCGAATGGAGTTGACCTCGCTGACGATGAAGTCGACCTGGAAGGGAGGGGAACTCATAATCATCGAGAGGAAGCAGCATCAGTCAGTTTGCCCTAGTATGCTGGTAGATTATCCCGAATTCTGATGAAAGTATTGATAGCGTTTTTTGAAGCAAACGACTTGGATTTCGTGCTATGACAGGCCGGAGGAAAAGTTGTTTCAAGCGTTTCGATGCATCAAACATCTCCACAATGCGTTTGATGCCCTGTTCAACCGTTGACATAAAAAATAGATTAGGTCGTTTTAATTTAAATAGGTCTCTTTTGCATTCCAAGGCTTCTCAAGAAATCTTGCCCAAATCTCCAACGCAGACAGGCTGACAGGCTAGCAGGTCAGGGCACGACAGGGCAGGGCAGGGCAGGGCACGGCACGGCACTGCACGGCACGGCACGGCGATGGCGTCGCGAGCAAGAGCGAAAGCGAAAGCGAAAGCGGGTGATCAAGGTGGTGGTGGTAACCGCCTTCGTCTTCCGAGAGTAGACGAAGGCGACGAAGCCGCCACAGTAGCAAGTCTGGATGCAGCCGATAAGCAGGCTCAGCAACTGTGAGAGACAATTAACGAGATGGAGTCAAGGGTTGAAGCCCTAGAGGCTGAAATGCGGGAACTCGATGAATCGGACGGTGCATCTTTCGACAAACTCTCTAGCTTTAAAAAGAAAAGACTCGGCACGCCGGAGAAGTATTACGAGTCTCTCAAAGAGGAGTGCACTAGTCTTGGTCCAAAAATTGTCTCATCCAACTACAGATTAACCGCAGTACTAAATATCATTGCGGAAGCGATGCACAACCGCCCGCAATATTGGCTAGTAGAGGGCTATATCGCCGGGATCAAGAAAATGTCAGGAATCAGAGCATACATCTATGCCGCAGCAGCCGACTACGCAGGCGTGGCTGCAGCTGATCCATCGCAGGAGGGAGGGGGTCCCGGCCGACCGGAATACTGTGATTGAAAATCGCATCCGCTATCAGGGCGAAGACCTCCACTTCAGGATCCTATTCCACGCCGTAGAATATGGACAGCACTTTGCGAACAGACTGGTCGAACATGAAATCATATCGCCCAACCTGAAAATCGATGATCCCATGTTGGTGCGGATGACAGGTCATACATTTTCAATCAGACGCGCAGACTACGATACAGGTAAGGCTTCTTCACCATATTTCTCTCAGATCGCAAGCTCCTATGTGTCAACTGCCGAACCACATGAGCCACTCACGAGGTTTTAAAGCATCGAAGCGCCTTGGATACTAACTGTGGGATACGACATTGAGAAGGCACACCTAGTACATGCATCTGAAATCAGAAAACGCATTGATGAGGACCCAGACGAGGCATTCGAAGACAACGCCGACAACCGGTTGGTTTTGACCAGTGTGGTGCACAGGATGTTTGATGGAAAAAGAAACGGAAGCGGACAGACACACATATCGCTGATTCTTATAGAGGCGGTCGACGGGCTTCCGGATACGGCACCGAACCTGCCTGTGGAAGAAATGGTGCAAAGTGACAGAACCACAATACGGGAACGGGTATGGCTCAAAGTGTCAGCATTTGACGAAGATCATATGAGCTCCATAATTCCTCGAATCAAAGCGAACAGCTTTCTACACAACTCAGAAGTGACTGGTCAAAGAGAATTTTTCACATTCGTGCATGTGATCAACCCAGACGTTTTCCAAAGTAAATGTAGAATGGAAGGCAGAAGAGACGCGGAAACTTTGGAGAAAAGCAAGGAAAACGAAACAAGAATAATAGAAAGAAAAAAATCATGTGAGCTTGGCTTTTTTACACCTAGACACGTCCTCTCTGACTTCGACTCCGTCCTCGAACGCTCGACCTATGGTTGCTTGAATCTCAGCAAAGCTGCAACGAACATACTTGGTATCTTTCGTACATGTCACTGATCTCACTGCACGGTTAGCAAGCTCAAAGTGATACTCGAGTGTGCGTCTGCGGTTGCGATTCTTCCTCGTGACCTTGCGAACGGCTGTCGTGTGGATGAAGTTGAAGATTTCAATCAAGTAATTGAAGTCTCGCAAAGTGTATGGAAAGCGAGCGGCACACAGGAGAACTCTTCGGATGAGGTGCTGTGCATCATAGCGAAGATTCCACTCCGTTTTGGATCCACATTTAAGAAAAAATGCGTCACATCCTTCTTTCCACAACGAGCTTTGAGCCACGAGCTTACAAACCGCTCGCAGGAATGCTTCTCGCTCGGCGATAAGAGCGGGGATTTGACTGTCTTCGCGAAGGGCCACCTGGTATTCCGCATCCACGCCGAGGCGCTCCCTGATGAAGAAAGACCACGTAAAGATTCGGGCAAACGCTGTGGTACAACGCGTTCGCCACCGGAAGCGCGAAGCAAGACCTTCAAAGCACATAATGTTAGAGGTGCCACCATGCGTATCAAGGCCAGCAACGGTTCTGCGCCCGCAGTTTAAATGCTGCCGCCTATCAGTGCAACATACTTGGACGTCAGAATCCCCGAAAAGCAAATCGGGGTAAACTAGCGACGAACGCAATTGAGCATTCTCGTCGACCAGAATCTCCATGAAATCACAATCTTCCAATCGCTTCAAAACATCCAACAGCACAGCTACCAGCATGGCGTCGGACCTAATGCTTCTGAATCTCGAGCTCAAAGTTGCTGATCTGAGTGTTTCCTGCGAGAGAAAAGTGCGTTTTGCCCACCTAGCCCATCCCTGCCCTGTCGACGCAGCATGACAGCAGGATAAGGCCTCGCGTAACGCCAAACCTAGCGTGCGTTCAACCAAGATTCGCGTGGCTGTGGGCCAGCGAGATGCGCTAGCCGCTGCAATCGATTCCCTGATACGAAGAGACCTAAATCGCGAGACCTCGCGTGGAAAAGACCTATAAAAATGCTATCGTCGCGTTACGGGCTGAGAGTCTCCATGCAGCAAGACCCTGAGGCGAGACCTACCACGAGCGCACATCCGCCCAAGCACATTGGGTTCCAAATGCCATTCGTCGGCCACGCGCGCTGCCCAGACGCACCCTGGCGTCTCCGCGGCGCCGGTCTTCGTGGTCTGTCTGTGGCTGCGACAGCAAGACAGACAGAAACGTTGAATGCCAACGACCGAGGCGGCGTGTACTATACTAGTCACGGTAGTAAACCAGTCTATGTTACCGCGATCTCCCTCTGCCAGAGAGACATTACATTCATCCTCAGCTCGAAGCCTTCGGATGAGTTTCCCAGTCGCACGTCGGGGAAGGTATACAGCTACCCAAGCAGCTGCAGCTGGCTCGCCTAGCAGCCACACCGCGAATCAAAGGAGCTTGGAGTGCCAGCCTGAGACGCGAAGGAGACATGGCCAGTTCCTTCGCACGTGCACGACTTTCCTATACATACCTACGATTTCGTGCCAGGGCCCACTTCTAAGCAAGTCCTACGTTTCGCCTAGCCTGGGAGCCGCGCCTAGCTTTGAGTAATGGAAGTGAGGGCACTGTGAGACAGGCGCAGCCAGCGGTGAGCACGGCAGCACCAAACTGGTTTTTCACGGCGACGACGGATTCCGATCAGAGTGGCCTGCACCAAAAGTCGAACGCAAGCCAGCAAAGATGGGCACAGGCGCGAGCTCGCAGCGCAAGGTGCTCGCGAAGGGAGCGCTGCCCGTCGAGCAAGAACGCAAGGTCGAAGACCTACTGGCCGCGCAGCGCGAGCGCGACACCGACGTTCTCTTCTTGGCCGTGGGCTACGCCAGTACCTCGAGCGAGCACACCAAGCTGAGCAAGGGCAAGAGCGTCGTGGTCGTGAACTGCTACCGCGTCTATCTGTTCAGAGGATCCTGGACGACAAAATTTAAAGTCACATGGAGCGTCCCCGTGGTCCATATTGCGAAAATTGCCATCCTTAGCGATGGTGATGGCGATGGTGCAAAGGTTTCCAAAAAGGTAGACGCCTTTCGCGTACGCCTCACACTCATCAATGGCAGCTCGCAAGACCTCCTCGTGAGCGACCCAGAAGGCTTTGCTCGATCCGTGCAAACGGCGCACGCCATGGCGTCGTATGGCGTGCCTTGGGCCTTTGTCATGCCCCCTCAGCTGGAATCGCCCAGACCCATCATTCCTGGGGCCATCCCCGTACCCGATGTTCCTCCTTTCCTCGCGCTCTTTCGCATTTACGCCAACATAATTTCTGGAAGCGGCGTCTTGGCGCAACAAGTCCTCGATGCTGGCGCCACCCCAATTACCACTTCCGACGACGGCCTCGGACCGATTTCGATGCGCCTGTCTCCGACCGAGCGTCTGGGCGGCGACACAGCATGGCAGCCCACTGCCGCCGTGTTGATTCAGGCGCTCACCGCTCTGACCCTGGCGGCCACCTATGACGCATCTGTGAAGAAGGTGAGCCTGAACGGTCTCGACGATGCGCTGCTGAAGCAGAACCCAGATTTTAGACTTGCCATTTGGGAGCTCCTGCGCTGGAACGTTGGTATCGAATCGCTCGAGCTTTGCCAAATAGAATGCGAGCCCTCCTTCTGGTCAGTTCTCTCGCAAGCTCTCCTCGCAAACCCACGGCCAAGGATGGGCGTGCATTTCATGCTCGATCGCTGCAACGTCGACTCCGGCTCTGGCCTTGCACTTGCCATGCAACGCGCATATTACTTTGCCTCCCCGCTTTCTCTGCGTGTGCACCAGTTCCTAAAGGCCGGCCCGGAGAACGTGGACCCAAACGTCGAGGGAGCAAGCTGGATCTTTGCGGTTTTCAACGGTGACTATCTTCCCTCACTCGACGCCACGCGTCCGCTACCGCTTCCATATCTGGGCATGTTGCAAGAATTGGACCTTTCAGGAACTCTCCTTCCCGTCGCTAGCTTCGAAGCCGCCAGCGCCTCGCTCTCGGGCTGTGCGTCGTTGCGCAAGCTCGTCCTTGCTGGATCCCTTCAGGAACTCGCCTCGCAGGGCCTCGTGGAAGACCTTCTCAAGGCGCTTCCCGCCAGTCCTCTTGCAACCCTTGACCTGAGCGACAACAGCAATCTTTTTGCGGTCCCCGGCTCTCGTTTTGTTGATGCTCTTGCCGATTTTGTCCACAACCGCCTCGGCTCGCTGGTCAGTATCGTGTTGACGTCAACCAACATTAGCGGCAATGAGCTCCTCGCCCTCTGCAAGGTGCTCTGTGACGACGACCAAGACGCGCTTGCTCTGCGCCGCAAAAAGTTCGCAACCACGCGCCGTCTGGTCCCTGTCGTGCAATGGACGCGCGAGCTCATTGCGCAAGCAGCCATTACGCTTTGCGTCGGGTCCAACGAGTCATTGACCAATATTCTCGAAGCGGAATCAATGCCAAAGCTTCCCATTGGTTTTTCGCTCGTTGCGAACAATCTAACCTGGAGTCGACTCGCGCAAAAGTCCATCCTTCGATCGTTGCACACCACCGAGAGCGCGACGTTGGACTTCTCCCTCGATGAGACCAATGAGCAATTCGACCTTCACGTCGTTGCAACGGACTATCCGCATTCGCAGGCATTTCCGCACATGGACCCACTTCTCTACCGGGGCGGCGTTTACGCTGCTCAGGCCACTGGCCAAGAGCTACCCTATGCTGGCGCCTCAGGGGGAATGAGCATCTTTGCGCTATCCAGCGAAATTGTCGACAGAATTCCGTACTCTATTATCCAGCAAATTGACGTTTGGTCCAGGACTGACGCCGAGACGCAAGTCTTTGACAGCGAGCCAGAGCGTGAGCTCTGCCAACTCGTTGGAGATATGGCTCTATCCTGCGAACACCTATGGAAATTGAGTTTGCGTAACTGGCGTCTAGGACCCACGGCCTCGGCATTCTTTGAAGAGGGTATCGCGCTAAACAAGACACTTCTCTCCCTCGACATCACAGGCAACTACATTGGAGACCGGGGCGCCGAGGCCCTCGGCCAAGCGCTACGCACCAATCGCACGCTCGTGTCGCTGCACATGGATGACAACCACGTCGGCCTCGATGGCTGGAAGGCCATCCGAGGTGCTCTCTATGGCAATCGTAAGCTCGCGGAGTTTACGTATCCAGCAAAGGACGTAGCCCGGCGCAACGCACGCCTCGATCAACAGATTGCTCTTGGCGACGAGATTTACAAGGTCGGCAAGCTCGACATCAAGAGAACCTACAATTCCTACTCCTTGAAACCGCGAAGCGTCGAGATCATCAAGTATGGCAAGAAGCTCCGCCGCCATGCTATTGCGCACGCCCAAAAGATTCGAGATACTCTGGCCCAAATTCTTGCCGCTGTGGCCGATAACGTCAATGGGTGGGGTGACAAATTCGCTCCAAAGCAAGACAAGCAGCGTGCCAAGGCGCAAGACCGCGTTGTCTCTAAGGTCGCACGAAAGCAAGCCAAGCTTCTTGCCAAGATGACCCGCCTTCTGAGCAAGTCCGCCGCAAAGGGCCGACGTAATAAGCGGGGCAATCCGTACGTGCCCTCGGCGGTTGATCCTCTGCGCCGCGGCCCAATTCTCTCCACTGATCCCGTCTACGACTACGATGGCTACCTGGGTGAGACGTATGCCGGCGATGTGAACAGACTGCTTCCTTTTCGTTATCGTGGCAGGCGACGTCGCTATATTGCTCGCGCACCCGCCCACCACGATGGGCGCGTGAATGGTGGTAATGGTGGCAGCGACAGCGACAGCGACAGCGACAGCAGCAATGACCACGATGACAATGTCGACCATGTCAACGATAACGATCGCGAAACCGAGGAAGGTCGCTCTATTGGTGAGCAACAGGACTCGGGACATGGCCGCGAATTCGCAACAGCGGAAACAGCCGCGGCCGCCATTCTCGCGCTCGGTGCGGCCGCATTTCTTGCCGCAAACCTCGACGAGCTGCAAGCCCAGGCAGCGATGCTTGACCCTTCTGTGCAGGCGCAAATGAGCGAGCTCATTGATGAGGGTCGTGAAACTACCGAGCTGTTGAATGAAAATACTGCCATGTGGGGGCCCGGAGCTGCCGAGGCGACGGCTGGCGCCCTCGATGATGCTGTCGATTCACCGGACATGAGTGGTCTCGACCTCGATGGGGATGCCGGAGCGGATAATGACGATGACAACGATGATGATGACATGGACGATGTCGAAATGTACGCCGGGGCTGGGCCGGATCAACGGGATGGTGAATTCCGTGCACCTCCACGCGCCCCTCGCGTGCTGAGCGGATCACAAGGCCCCATCTTGCATGCAGCGGCCCGGGGTACAGTCGAATACGCTGTGCAAGGGCCCGATTGCTCGGCCGCCAGAGATCTCGAGCGATTGCGCACCGAGTTCACAGACTGGTTCGCTGAGCAGGAGCGTCTCTTTGCTCAGGTCGACGCGGACCTGAAGCAGGCATCAGCGCGTGCAAAGGTCCAAGCCATTTTGGACCGGGGGCAGTTCTGGAAGACTCCCTCTTCGTACTCGACACAAATCTTGTGGACGCTTTCGAGTGAGCAAAGACAGATTGACGAGCGTGACTGGTGTGTGCTTTGCACGCAATTGAGCGCAGACCGTTGGCCGCGTTTCGAGCGGCTTGCGCGATCTTGGAACGGAGCTCTCAGCGCCGCCGTTTACCTTCCCGATGACGACGAGACTGCCGTTCCCGTCGCCACACGTTTGCGGGCAAGCTGCGCGGCACTCGTCAAGGCACAACCGCGCCTTCGTCTCCACGTGGTCCTTGTCACGCCATCGACCCTTCAAACGTGGTATCCCATCAACATGCTGCGCAATGCGGCCCTCGTTGGAGCGCGCTCCGCGTTTGCGCCTGTTGCCACGCATGTTTTTCTGCTTGATGTCGACTTTATGGTGGACCACATGCTTGCGGATCGCCTTCGCGACGACGAGGATCTCCGCACCCATGTGCGCGAGGCACGCGACACGGCCTTTGTCGTCCCGGCGTTTGAGAACGTCCAGGAAGAACTTCCTAAGGGTTCGTTTGCGTGCTTGGACACGAGAGATGTGCGCGCAGGTTTTGCTAATGGCCGTACAGTTGGGTTTCACGTGGAGAGCTTTCCTAAGGGGCATGCGCCAACGAACTTTACTCGCTGGGCCGACGCACAAGAGCACTACTTGCGCATGTCATACGCGGTGAAGTACGAGGATTGCTTCGAGCCATATGTCATTGTCCGCTTGGAAGACGTCCCCCTTTACGACGAGCGTTTTACTGGCTATGGCATGAACAAGATCAGCCACTTGTTTTCGCTGTCGCGACGTGTATCCAAGTTTCGGGTGCTCTTTGACCATTGCGTTGTGGCCGATCCTCACCCGCGCAGCGACGAGTGGGCTCGAACATCCTCGACGAGAGATCGTTTGGCTTATCTCAAGGCACTCTACATTAGTTTTAAGCGCACTGGAGGTCGCAAGATTGTCGTCTCGGCCACCACAATCACCGTCACGGCTCGCTTGGACGCTGAGCAGCGTAAAAAGACCTGCGCTCCTGAAGAGTATCTGGAGAATATGCTGCGCACAGGTCATGAGGCGAGCGACATGCACTCTACCAATGATGCCTCGTCATGGGTCGCGATGGATCTCAATGAAAAGTTTGATGCTAGCTAGGAAGAAAAGAGAGAGAAAGGAGACCGATTTTGGAGTTTGTTTCAAGTTGCTCGAAGGCGTGCGACCCCTACATTTGGGTTGGCAACAAGAAGACTGAGTCACTAAATCGTAAGATTCGCAGATCCCATTGATTTTTTGGATCTGTTTTTTCCCAAGCCATTTAAAGAAAAAAAACAAAAAAAAACGGATCAATTTCCATGGGCATGCTTGCTGTGAGCAGCGAGCGGATCGCAGATTGCAAAGCAGTCGCATGACACACAATGGACCAGCTCGTGTATCATGCTGTTGCCACGGGCAACCTGGGGCAGGTCCTGGAGCTGGTAGCGGAGAAAAACTCGTGGAGTTGGACACCCCATGATGAAAAGGTCGAAACACAACGCTTGGGCGATATTGTAGACCTTGGCAAAGGTCATGGCCCCAATGAGACGACCTTGCTACACGCATGCAGCGCCAAATGCCACATTCGTACCGCCAAGGTTCTGCTTGACATGCTCGCGGGAAGCACAGACGCAGCTACGCGACGACGCATCGTCAATAAGCGAGAATGCAGCAAGATTGGTGGGTATACGCCACTTCATTTGGCTTGTCTCAGCAAGTGCACGACCGCCGCAGACATGGCGGAGCTTTTGATACAGTATGGCGCCGACCCTGACGTCAAGGACGACAATTGCTCTTTTACGGCACTCCATCTTGCCGTGCGCTCACATGCCTTTGAGGTTGTGCGAGTGCTTGTGCGTGCTGGCGCCGACTTGTTGGCGCGTGACAAGTTTGGCAACAATCCAGCTTTTTGGCTCAAAGAACTTTACCCCGACGCTACCAGTTCAATGCGAGACTTGCTTGGTCCGCCGAAATCAGCAAGCATTGAGGAAAAGTTCTTTGCCTTACACCGGGATCGAATGGCACGAGGACTCCCAACAAACACTCTACCAGCAGCAAATCCGATGGCTGCACCGCGATACAAAGCCTTTGTCAAGGCCAAGGGAAAAGGAGGGAAAGCCGGAAGCAAAAAGAAGAAGACAAAGAAAAAGAAATAAGATTTGTTGCGTAACACGGCTTTTGCATTTTGATATAGATGAACACCGATTCGATATGTCTTTATAAGTACACGCGGCGCTCTCATGTCAAAATTTGCATGGATACAAGCCCTAACAGCATGGGTGTCAGTCTGTCAGCGCCGTCGCCCTCGTACGCTTGGGGGCCAATTGATGTTCGCGAGATTCAGATGGGCGCCAAGCAGCACTTTGCCAGCTTGAAACTTTTCCGCTACCAGCAAGCAAGCAAGCAAGCAAGTAGGCAAAACCTGGCATGGTCGTTCGTTCTCTTGCCATGACGAGCGTTTTACTCACGGGTACTCGTTTGGCTTTCCGGGGCCGTTTAGATCTTTTGCGGCTTCCGCGGCATTTTCCACATCCTCGTCAGAAAGTGAGGCAAAGACGCGCTCGTTCTCCTCGATCGCGGCTGCAGACCAGAGCGAGCGCGGTGGCTGCAGGACGACAAGCTGGCGCTCCAACTTGAGCGCAAGCGATTGAAGCTCTGTGTAGCGCGAGATGTCAAATGCATTGCGCACGTAGAGCTTGGTTGCCCTTCGCTGGGTAAGGAGTGCCGCGAGTGCCGGATAGGAATACTCGATCTTGTGATGTTGAAAGAAGACAAGTCCGAGGATGGCCGTGCCAAAGGTGATAAAGTAGGTGATGGGTTCCATGACGTCCCAGCCGAAGCGAGAGAAAAAGGTGAGCTTGGCAATGACGGCCGCTTGGGAAAGTAGATAAAGGAGGCAAACTGTGAGCACGCGCTTGGTGTGCCGCGCAGCCTGGGCGTCGAGAGGACGTTTCTCACGCTCCATGGAGGCTAGCTCGACAAGCGTGTCGTGGAGTCGCTCCTGTTTGTGTTCAATGACATCAGCTGTGCGTCCCTCGGGCTGCAGCGTAAGACGATATCGCATACCATTGATGGAGACGTGCAGGCCCTCATTTTCGTCGGCCATGGCGCTAAATTGCTGGACCGAGAGCGGAATTTCAACATTAAGCGCACTTGGTTCCTGGAACTCGAGACCTGCCTCTGCCAACGATTTTTTGCGCAAGAAAGCTTCCCATTCCGCGTTGCTGACACGCCCATCGCCATCGGTGTCGGCAAGAAGAAACTCTTGGAAATCCATCTCTGATCTGCTTTTTAAATGTGCAAAACGTTTTGAGAAGAGATCGTTTGTGCCACTGGACTTGTTCTCCTCGTCCATGCGTTCGAGCATGCGCATGATGCGCAAGCGTGAGTCAAGGCTCAAGCCCTTCTTTTTACGGGCACCATTTGCCTCGAGAAAACGATCCTGGATGGACAGGTGAAGGGGCTTTGCGTTGTTGCTGCCAAATCCCCCATCCTTGGCCGATTGCGGCGCCGCTGCGTCCGCGGCAGCAGAGGCTACGGACGTGGATGAGGCCGGGTCAAATGACGGGGGTGGCGATCCCGAAGTCGTACCTCTCGTCGAAGAAGACGTCGACGACGATGACGACGACGGTGGAGATGGAGATGAAGAGGTTGACGAGGAGGATGAGGAGGAAGAGTATGAACGTGCTGTCCCGGCAAAAGGTACGCTCTGTTTGTAAGTCTTGCCGTTTCCAGAGACTCGTGTGCAGCGAAGGTCCTCCCCCGCGCGTCGCGGGCCAACGACTGGCACTTGACGGTCCCTACGCCTACGCTTTCTGCATGCGCCGCCTGCCCTGGCCTCAGGCCACGTGTCCTCGCTCGCTACGACGACCAGTGCTCGTGCGAGGCTGACAGCCGGCGTTGGCGTTGCTGGGCCCAGCGGCCTCAATGCCGCGCGCGTCCAGGCGCTCAGCATGTCTGTTCTCCGCCGCGGGCGCGCGCACCCAGAGCCGTCTCGTCTACCTGCCTGCCTGCCTGCCTGCCTGCCTGTCTGCAGGCGTGCTGCGCAGGTCCTCGCGAGCCTCGCGCTGCGGCGCGCCGCTGCACACGCGCGCGCAGGGGGTTGGTTATTGCTGTCTTTTGCGTGCTTGCTTTCGCGCTTTCTCGCTTGCTTGCTTGCTTGCTTGCTTTCAAGTTGGGCCCCGGGAAACAAGGCGAACGAAGGAGGAGTAGAAGAAGGAGAAGAAAAACGAGAAGGAGAAGGAGAAGAAGTCGTTCACGTTATTATGGAAGTCACTCACAGTCAGTCAGCAGCACAAGCGCACATTGCGTTGCATCATGATCGCACCATGGACGGCTGCAGTGCCCGTGGCGTACGTAGCGAAGTGCCATGGCTGCACAGCATTGTATTATTACGCTGCTCTGCGTCGCATTGCATCGCATTGCACAGCTCTGCATTGCAGGCATTGTACTTACTGTGAGTTTTGGTAGATTAAGTGCAGTGCAGTGCAATGCAGAGCAATGCACTGCAATACAGAGCAGTGCAGCGCGGCGCAGCGCGGTCGAGGGAGGGGAAGCGCGCGGCACGAAAGGGGGTGCAGATGACATCTCGCACGCCTGCGCGTTTGGACGACGAGGAAGGCGGTGACGGTGACGATCTTTCTTCACTGTCAGTTTGCTTGCGCAAGCCCATGAATTTGTGAAACGTGCAACTGCGCGGGCGAGGGAAGAGGCGGGCGGGCGATGATGGCGTCGACGTTGCAAATTGGCAGACGTAGGGCGCGTGGCTGGTATATATATATCTTGTCTCGTCATCAGCATGAGTTCTGGATCCGCTCGGTATTGCGCGAACGAAGGAGAGGAAGGAAGGAAGGAAGGAAGGAAGGAGGGAAGATCTTTGGCAGAGAGAGGAGAGAGCAAAGGGCCCAAATCTGCAAGTGTCCATTTTCAGGTCTTGTGGCAAAATAAGTTTGGGCAAGGCTGCGCAAAAAAAAATCTCGAGATGGCATTGCATTGGATGGCCATGGGACCATGAAGTGGAATGAAGAAGCAAGAAGCAGAAAATGGTAGCGAGAGACAATCTTACTTTTATTTATGATAATAATAATACCAAGTGAGTTGTTCCACGAATAAAGATGAGCGAGCAACTCTTGCAAACAAACTAGGTTCGGGTCATAAAGTTGCTTTGGAGCACAGTGTGCGCCATCGACTGACTATTCCTTGCGCTTGCTGGGGTCCGTGGGCAGATACTGAATCTTGACGTTGAGAAGGGCGACCTCTTCGACAAGGATCATGATGGGCAGGGGCGCCATCATGACCTCGAAGAACAGACAAGAGCTCAGCACCAGACCATAGAGGAGAGCGAAGATCCTGATGCGAATGTTCATGCCCGGAAGGTACGTAATGATGACAAGCGCGGCGCACATGAGGTAGGCAAACTCGTCGGCCTCTTCGTAGCCCATATCGCGCAGGAACATGATGGCGATGACGCTGCCGAGTGCCGTGATGGCGAGACCGCATTCTCCCAGTGGGGCTTCCTTGCGGAGATAGAGCGAAACGATGTACATGACCTGCTGCGGCACGAAGACGGCGAGCAGGTGCATCTGGTGCGTGGGGTCAAACTCCGGAACAATGCTCGCGGCCGCAAGCACGGAGGAGACCGCGGTCCATGCCGATCCGATGCCAATGCTTGTCTGGTGCGGCATGAGCAGATGCTCCATGCCGATCTTGCGCAGGCCGATGAAGGTCACCATCGTCAGGGCGACGAGCACAGCGCCGACAGGGACGTCCATGATGTCGATGTTAGCGCGTGCGTGCTCCTCCTCCGCTCCGGGACGGTCGACGTGGAGAGCGCGGGCGCGAGGGCGCGCGGCGAAAGCTGCGGTCGAGGCGAGCGGGCGGTGAAGGCGAGCGGGCGAGTGCGGGGTCCAGGCGGGCAGCAAGGCACGAGACCGCGAAAAAAGATGCAGCTTTGGCCTTTATTTGACCTGCCTTGTTCTGGAATGGCGGATTCGTATGTGCACACACTCCTCTTCGCCTGCCTTTATCATACAATACAATCCACTCCATAGGCCTACTAATTTTTTCCCATGAAAGTTCCAAAGGATCTAGCAGTCTCTCCACATCGAGAAGCCGCTCCGTTGCTGGCATCCCGCTCTCCTTCTCGTGTGCGCGCGAGTGCTTTCGACCCTCTTGCTCGCGTACGCGTATACGTCGTCTTTCCAGGTTTATAGCAAAAAGATTCACTCGCTCGCCAGGTTTTTAGTAGCTCTACAGTTGAACAATGTCGAGGCTCGCCGCATCTGCTCGTAAACGTTGAACTTACATCTATCTGATCAAATATCTAGTTACGTGGGCAAGAAAACTATACCCTGCGCGCTCGCATGCCATGCCATGCCATCCCTTCAAGTTGATGACGTCCTGCCTCCGCGCGCGCGTCCGCGTCCCTCTCTGCCTAGCCCGCCACGCCCCCTCCCCTCCCCTCGCCTCGTCGCGTCCTTGCAAGTAAGCGATCCGTGTCCGCCCCGGGCCGGGTCTCTTTCTTCGCCTGTGCAGGATCCCATCCGTCTCACCCACCTCCCGTCCATCGCTGCGTCCGCGACGGCCCTCCGAGGTCTGTCTGCTCGCCGCGCGTCAGGTCGCCGCTGCTGCGCTGATGCCGCTGCTGGCGACGGCCTGCGCGCATGCCGCGTTGGGAGGCCGGGCGGTGTTGCGCATGCTGGCGAAGGCGGCGGCGAATGACAGCGCGATCGAAAGCGATTACAGGCCGCTCGCCAAGTGCACTTTCGCGCGGCGCGCAAGTGGAGCAAAGGCCGCCTGCAAGTGCGGCTGCGCTGCGTACTGCGTGGCTGGGTGACTTGGGCTACGCCAAGCTTGGATCCGGCCACTGGGACTCGCAGCAGACCTGCAAGCTGGACGAGCACGAGCACGAGCACGAGCGCGAGCACGAGCACGAGCACGAGCACGAGAGCGCGAGCAGCAGCAGCGTAGACGCCGCGCCGAGACAAGCGAAAGAAACCAGGCAAGATGGGCGAGGAGGAGATCGTCGAGACGGAGCCCTTCCTCAACAAGTGGACTGAGCAAAAGGTCGCGTACGTGTACAGCATGGCATTCACGGAGTCCTACGTGCGGAACGAGGAGAGGCAAGGGCGACGCGGCGCGGGGCACCGAGAAAGAAAAAGAGAGAGAGAGAAAGAGAGAGAGAGAGAGAAAGAGAAAGAGATTGCACGCGAGACTGAGAACGTGAGCACAATTACGTTGCGAGATGTGTCTCGTTCGCGCGAGGCGCAAAGAGAAGCGCGTTTTTTGCGCGTTTTATCAAGAAGGTAGAATGAACAAGACGGACTGACTGCGTATTGTCTGCGAACTCTGTGTTGTTGACATTGACTTACGAAGGTACAACCAGCGCGATCTCCTGCTGTACGCCGTGGGCATCGGCTGCGACGAGCTCAACTTTACGTACGAGCACGATGAGGACTTTGAGGCGTTCCCGCTGTACCCGATCGTACTCGGTTTCAAGGGCTCGGACCAGGATGTTGTCTCCTTCCCGTCCGAGGCCATGTCGGAAGGCCCGCCGATGCCGCCCCTCCCGGGCATCAAGGTCGGTCTTGACGGTGAGCGCTACATTGAAAAGCTCGCCCCTCTTGACCCGGAGGGCGCCGAGCTCACGTGCAAGGCCCGCATCATTGGCGTGCACAAGCGCGGCAGTGGCGCCTCGGTGGAGCGCGAGGACCTGATCCAGGATGCCAACGGAAAGACCATTTACCGAATTGTGAGCGGGTCCTTTCTCGTGGGCGCCAAGAACTTCAAGGACTCTGGCGAGACCAACTCGGAAAAGGTGGACATCCCCAAGCGCGCTCCGGACGCCTCGCTTGAGATGCCGACAACCGAGACGCAGGCGCACGTGTACCGTCTGAGCGGTGACTACAACCCGCTGCACATTGATCCGTCGTTCGCCCAAATGTCTGGCTTCAAGAAGCCCATTCTCCACGGTCTTTGCTCGCTTGGCATCACCACGCGCGCCGTCATTCAGCAGTACTGCGATGGCAAGGCCGAGAAGTTCCGCTCCATCAAGGCTCGCTTCGCCAAGCCGGTGCTCCCCGGCGATACCCTCGTCGTCGAGATGTGGAAGGAGGGCAACAAGGTCATTGTTCAGACCAAGAACAAGACGACTGGCGATGTCTGCATCAACAATGCCTACGTCATGCTCAACCCGGACGCCAAGCTCTAAATTGCATTTTTTTCCCCGCCTAACATCTCGGGCCAAAAGGGAGCACGCATGCTTTCTTGTTTTCCGACACTCTTTTCTTTATTCAACCTGTCACTCACTTCAGAGAACCGATTTTATAAATTTCTCACCTCTGTTACAACTGCGAAATTTTCTCCAAACGGCACAAGTCTAGGCTTGTGCGTGTGCGGACGCGAAACTCAAACGGAGCAAATGCGTGAAGCTTGCGTAGTTCGATGCATTCGGACAAACGCGCCTAGGCCTAGGCGTTGTTCAAACAAATGGATTCCTTCAATCTGTGTTGCTGCGAAAAAAAACTCAAAACAAAGTGACATTGTACGAGACTTCAGCGTGTGCGTGTGCGTGTGCGTGTGCGTGTGCGTGTGCGTGTGCGTGTGCGTGTGCGTGTGCGTGTGCGTGTGCGTGTGCGTGTGCGTGTGCGTGTGCGTGTGCGTGTGCGTGTGCGTGTGCGTGTGCGTGTGCGTGTGCGTGTGCGTGTGCGTGTGCGTGTGCGTGTGCGTGTGCGTGTGCGTGTGCGTGTGCGTGTGCGTGTGCGTGTGCGTGTGCGTGTGCGTGTGCGTGTGCGTGTGCGTGTGCGTGTGCGTGTGCGTGTGCGTGTGCGTGTGCGTGTGCGTGTGCGTGTGCGTGTGCGTGTGCGTGTGCGTGTGCGTGTGCGTGTGCGTGTGCGTGTGCGTGTGCGTGTGCGTGTGCGTGTGCGTGTGCGTGTGCGTGTGCGTGTGCGTGTGCGTGTGCGTGTGCGTGTGCGTGTGCGTGTGCGTGTGCGTGTGCGTGTGCGTGTGCGTGTGCGTGTGCGTGTGCGTGTGCGTGTGCGTGTGCGTGTGCGTGTGCGTGTGCGTGTGCGTGTGCGTGTGCGTGTGCGTGTGCGTGTGCGTGTGCGTGTGCGTGTGCGTGTGCGTGTGCGTGTGCGGACTTGAAACTCCAACGGAGCAAATGCGTGAAGCTTGCGTAGTTTCAATACATTCGGACAAGCATGTCAGCCTCGCACAATTCATACAACTACATTTTTGTTTGAATATGGCTCTCGTGCAAATGCATGCTTTCCTACACGCGCATGCGGCCAGAAAAGAAAGCGTTTTCAATGCCACAAACGCAAGTTCCTCCTTTTTGTCTTGAGCAAAAGTGTTGCGAAGAGAATCTTGCCGTGAGTGTAGACACGTGTTCTACAGAAAATGATTTTGTGTATGTGTGTGTGTTCGCAACGATGGGTTCCTTTTTTACCTTGAAAAAGATTGCGGCACGATTTTTAAGCTGCAAAACCTTGATATGCCTCTTGAAGTTTAATGCGAGGATGCCAGTCTACAAATATATTAACGTTCTTTTTCTCTTTCATTAACCAAACAATCAGACCTTGAAGAGAAAGGAATGGAGCAAAAGCTTGGACCCGTACATTTTACAAAATTTGACTTGACCGGGGGAGGAGGGTTGATCGGGGAACCATTGGCCGACTGCGGCGAGCTTTTAAATCTCTCTTTCCGTTTTTCTTTTCTTCGTTTTCTCTCGTTGAGATGGAAAACGGGCACTTGTGTTGCGAGCACTCTCGCTACGCAAACAGAGGCTTTACTCGCTCTTGCTGCGTTTGCGACCGCCCCCGCAAAGGACAAAGACGGCGAGGTCTACGCGCGCTATGGCATGTTTGGAGCGTCGGAGGCTGCATTGCCCCCGAGGCCGGCGTCCTCAATACCGCCTCCTCCACTGGCATGGCCGTTCGCGTGGCCCAGCCCCGCCAGCTGCTTGGAGCGCAGCTCTCTTCGTCGCGCGTTGATTTCGTCGAGCTTCTTTTGCTGTCTGGCGCGCAGGGCCACGGCCTGCTCCTTGCGGACCTCGATGCCGTCCTTCCACTGCTTGTACCCCACATACGAGCCCAAAACGCCGGCGGCCGTGAAGGCGACCCAGCCCCAGCCCACGGACTTGGGCGTGTTCATCCTGGCGCCGCCGCGGCCAGGGCGTACCCTCGCGCCCGCCCCGTCGCGCGCCTTCCCCCGCGCACGCGCGCGCGCGTCTGCGCGCTCCCGCGTGCGCGAGTTGCCCTCGCGCCCGCGACTCTGCGTCTGCGTCGCGCGGCGTCGCGCGGCAGCGTGGCCGACCGAAGGAATGAATCAGCAGCGGCGCCGCGTGTTTCAGGTTCTGAACGGGCCCGCTCTGCCTGCTCCGCTCCCTGCGCAGGCGCTCTGCTCTGCTCTGTCTGCACGCAGGCTGCTCGCATCGCCTCGCCTCGCCTCGCCTCGCGCTCTGTGCAGGCGCCGCGGCGGAGACGGAAACGAGAACTTGCGACCAGGCGGCCGGCGGAGGAAGGCTCCAAGCAACTTGGAGCGAGCGAGAAGGCGGGCGGGCGGGCGCAGCTGGGCGGAGTCGGCCTGCGTCGCGGGAGGGCGCATGGATGGATGGACGGATGGACGGATGGATGGACGGATAGATGGATGGCGGCAGGCAGCGGCGCCCTGCGGCGCAGAGGAGCCGCGGAGGCAGGGAGAGGCCGCGGAAAGGGCGCCTGAAGGCAAGGCAAGGCAAGGCAAGGCAAGGCAAGGCAAGGCAAGGCAAGGCAAGGCAAGGCAAGACAGACTGGTTAAGGGAGCCTGGGGACGCGGGGGCCGCGAACAGACTGGTTCTTCGCGGGAGCAGGAACCAGCCGGAGGTCCCTTTTCCGTGGGGCCTGAAGGGACGCGCCGGCGGGCCTGGGGCGCTTGCGGCGCGGCGCGGCGGCCGGCAGGAGGATGTGGCTCGCGTTCGCATACGAGAGACAGATAGTCGCGCGCTGGCGCGGCGCACACACGGCGCAGCAAGCAGGCAAAGGAGGGTCGAAAAGGAGGAAACAGACAGGTGGGGATCAAAAGTGGCTGGGCTGTGCCTGACGTCAGCATTTCTCGGGTGAGCATACGTACGTATGTATGTACGTAGCTAGCCTAGTAGGGGCGTACGTACGTATGTACGTGCGTTGCGTTGGTGAGTGTCGCAGGCTGGCTGCCGCGTTTTGTCTTCAACGAAGAAGACCACTTGCGGTCGTAGCGGTGATGAATGACCGTCATTCTGCTTTTTTTTTTCCCCATCAATTATAGTCCTAGAATCCAACTTGCAGAACGACATCAACGAGAACTTCGTCCTCGCCATCGACGTCAGCATCATCACTCAGACTTTCACAGGTGATTGGAAACAACAAAAAACGAAACAAAAAACTTAATAATAGCGACTGGAACGCGGTGAGACTGACCCGGGCGTGCGTGGAGATGGTCGCCCCGAAGGCGTCGGCGAGGTAGAAGATACTCGGGAACGCGGCGAGGAAGCCCGCGAGGCAGATCGCGGAGAACTCACGAGACCGGGACTATCGACCTCTGATACAATGTGCCACTTGGGCTCGCGTCTGGGATGCTTGTTCTGAGGCACAAGCTCAAGAGCAGGGAGCGGATCAGCCATCATAACGCCTGCAGGTGTGGCACCCACATGTCGATAGGCCTGATCAAAGATGGGCTTGACGTAGGGCCACTGCCCCCCTGCCGTGGCCTCCTGCGTGGGACAAGGACTGTCGCACATTTCGCACGTGAGACGATTTGCACGCGATTGCTTGTAGAAACACACCGGGCAGTCCCAACGATCCTTCGGAGCAGCCGGGGCCGGATCAAACGATGATGCTGGCTTGAGCACGCTCCGAAGACGCGCGTTCCCGGCAGTCTCCTCATTCTCTAGATTGTCACGGAGCGGCGCGATAACGTCACCGCCACAAGCCTGAGCCATGGCGCGCTGGAGATGCTTAAACTTGCGCTGTTGCTGCACCGTAGCCTGTGTGCTGAGCCAAGCCTCGACATTTTGTGGATTCCACACCTCGTCGCGGTCCAATCGCTTCGCCGTAGGATCGCCGTGCGCTCCGCCTGCAATCGCCGCAAGCCGGCCCTGGTACCGCGCACCGGCTCGCGCCAGCGTCGAAAGACAAAAGTCGCGATACCGCACGCTCGACCCGTCGGCAAAGAGATCCGCCAAGGCAGAGATCTCGGCATCTCCAAAGGGCATTTCGAGATCGCGGCAGCCGCGGTAAAAGGCGTGCCTTGGCAAAGCGCCCACGGGCCGACGACGGCCCTCGAGCACCTCAAAGGCTGCGACGGGATCCACTTGGTCTCGCTGCAGCGCATCCAAATGGCGTCCTGCGCGGACTTCGAGGTCGTCAATTTCCGTCCCGTCGTATTCGATGAAGCGAGAGAACTCAAAATAGTCCACAGCGCCACTGCCGTTGGTGTCAAAACGTTGCAGCAAGAGCTCGAGCTCATTCTCAGAGAGCGCAAGGCCAAGACGGTCGCAAGCCTGCTGGAAATCGCGTCGCGAGACCTTGCCATGACCCCCGGCGTCGAACAGCGCAAAGGCCTTTTTCAAGTCCACGGGACCGCCTCTGCTACGACTCGCGACACCGCGCACCTTGTCACGAACCTTGGCCTCTAGCGCGAGCATTTCGATCTCTGATGGAGCGCAAAGCTCGCAAAAAGCCTGGTAGTCGACGCGGCCGTTGCGAGCGGGATCGAAACGGTCCATGAGCCGTCGCACTTCTCGGTTGCTCAAGCGGCGACCAGGAGGCAGGAGCTGATCCAGGCACTTGCGGAATTCGCGACGGCTCAACTGACCGTCGCCATGAGCGTCTGCCTGAGCAAAACTTTCCTCGAGACGCGTGCCCATGCGCGCCTGCTCGCGCAGCTCCTCCTTGACCCGTACGACCAATTCGTCGACGTCTACGTCTTTGAGTTCCACGAGTACGACGAGCTCGCTGACATCAATTCGACCGCTTTGATCATGATCAAAGTGCTCAATCACGGTTTGAAGCTCGCCTGGCGTCAGCTCCAAGCCACCCAAAAGCCGTGGAAGAGCGCGCGCCAGTACCGTTGCCGACACCTTGCCATCACCGTCGTGATCGAGACGAGCAAGCTCGTCGTCAAGGTCGTGACCGTCTGCAAAGCCTTCGGCTCGGACTGCATTACGAATCTTCGTTTCAACCTCTTCGTACGTGGGCATCCGCGTCCCATCGCGGCCATCAACACCAGCCTCAAATTCCGATGCCGACATTGCCCCCGCGTGCTGTGTGTCCCTGGGTTGTAGCAGATGGGCAAAAAAGTGCTCGTAATTGATGCGCTGCCCACCGTCGCGCAATGCAGCCATAGTATGTGCCACGGCGCGCAGTTTCGCAGGGGGCAGGGAGCAATCACAAGCTCGCAATACACGTCCCAAATCACGAAGTCGAATGCACCCAGAGCCATCCTGGTCGTAGCGCCTCGCAGCGGTTTCCCAAGCGAATTTGCCCCGAAGTACAGCTTCTTTAACGCAGCGTGCCACATAATCTCTAGCGAGATCCGCCTCGGCTGCCGTTTCGGGATTGTCGAAATCGTTCTCATCCGTCTCGTCCGTGGGCCGACGGCGACCACGTGGAGAGGCTCCATGGCCAGCAGGGAAAACAAGATTGCACAGCTCCTTGCTCGTGCGAACAGCCATGTCGTTCCAATCGCGACGCGAAAGCGTGGGAAGACCGGCATCTTGGAGCATTTCGTTGACATCTGCCCGCGACAGTGGACCATCCGCGTTGCAGTACTCGTGAAGGGCGCGCATGAGCCGGGCTGGTGCTCTGTACTCGCGACGGATCCCGGGGACTGCTGCGGGCAAGTCTTGGTCATCCATGCCATCGCTGTCGCTGCCAAAAAAGCTCCCGGTAGCGTCTTCAATGTCGTCCTCGTCGTCACTTTGTATGCGACGGCGACGGCGGCGACTTTGACGACCTCTGCGTCGATCGCTCCGAGGCGACTGGCTGGGGCTAAAGTCGCCAAAGCGGCCGTCACTGTCGTCGCCGGATCCTGCTCGACGCACCCCCTGCCGCCGCGCGTGGTCCACCCAGGCAAGGAGCGCTTCGTAGTCGATGGCGTCGCGCGTGGTCTCCGAGACGAAAGCCCGCGCGAGCCCGCGCGCCTCGCGAGAAGAAACGCCAATGCGGCGAACGGCCTGCACAAAGGCGGACTCGATGACAAGACCTGTACCGCGGGCGTCGAGCTCGTGCATGGCCTGCTGCAAGGCGCGGCCTTGGGCCACAAGGGTGGCCCGCAGACGATGTGGGACGCGCAGCTGCGGGGAAACAAGAGCCGTGCGCGCTGCGCCGGGAACGCCACGCGCGAGGAAGCGCGCAAAGTGACGTTTACGCACGAGACCAGCGTTGGCAATGTCCATGCGGCGAAAGATTTGCTGGAATTGAGCTGCGGAAAGCTGGACCTCTTGCGGGACAAGTCCGAGGCGCCGAAGACCGGTCTCGAGACCATCGAGAGCAAAGCCTCGGGCAAGAGGACTACCGCTGCCGCGTGTGTGGCTTTCCTCTTGCTCTTGGTCTGTACAGAACTTGGCAAAGAGCTGGTCCACAGAGTGATGGTTGACAAGGTGGAGCTTGCGCAGCGCAGAAAAGACGTACAGGACGCGCGCGTCGTCGAGCTTTCGCTCCTCTTCATCAAGAAGAGCGTCGCGCGCGGCGCGGCGCGCACGGTCGGCGCTCTCGATAAAGTGCAGAAATTCCTCAAGGTCGACGGCGCCGTCACCATCCTGGTCGAAGCGCTGGACAATCTGGTTGACCTCTTTGGCGCTGAGTTGAATGCGCTGCCCGTCGACTTCAAGAGCTTTAAGGCCTGCGGCAAAGTTTGCTCTGGAGAGACGGCCGTTGCCCTCGGCATCGAGTTGGCGGAAGAACCGACGCGTTTCGACCTTGAGCGCGGCATCGACGATGCGATTGAGCACCGCGTCCAAGTACGTTGATGATGTGCAAAAATCAATGAGTTTTGTGCGCGAGGTCCCAGTGCGGAGAAGGAGCATGGCAATCTCCTTGTCTGAGAGCGAGAGCTTGAATTCTTTGGAAAGGACCTGGCGCACGCGATCTCGCGAGAGACGGTCCTTGTCACGGCCTCCAAGCAAGGCATCGCAGGCTTTGCCCATGTCAAGATCGGGCCCAGCGAGACTCCGCGCAAATGCCCGTAGCTTGCGTGCCGCCACCTCGACGTTGACAAAGGTTTTTGCGGCGGGGTCGCTAGGGGACGCGAGGCCTTCATCGTCGCTCGCATTGCTGGCGTCGCGTAGAGTGCGAATGGTGCGCCACAGTGCATCCGTAAAATCTTTGGCATCGACGAGACCAACGCCGTGTTTGTCGAATCGGCCCATGAGAGTCTTGAAGTCCTCGGCCGAAAGACGGACACCAACGCGTTTGAGGGCGCGCGCGAGGTCTTTGGGGGAGATGGACGACATGGCGGACGCGGACGAGGATGAGGTTGCGCTGCGACGACGGGCATTACGCTGCGGCGCGGCAACATCCTTTGCGATGGATGTTGCGAGCCAACGACGAAGTGCGGTGCGGGAGTCAATGTCGCGCTTGCGCTGCGCAGTGGCCACGGTGCGTAAGATGCGTTGCACTTGCGCCGGGTTGAAGGCGATGAAGTCGACAAATTCCTCGCGGTCGATGCGTCCGTCCCGATTGACGTCAAGCAGGTCTACAACCTGTTCAATGTCTCGGGCCTCGAGACCAAGCTTGAGATCGCGTGCGATAAGTCGATAAAAGTGTTTGCGCGGAAGCCAGCCTCTGTCGCGGCGGTCGTAGCGGTCCCAGAGCGCCTCAACATCGATGGCATTGTCGGCTGCAAGGCGGCGCAATTTGGAGCGGATGATACGAGCGAGCTGTGCGTACGGTCCTTCGTCTTGCTGAAAGTGGTCCTTGAGGTACCAGAGGAAGACTTGGGCGCCGCGGTTTCCTGCGTTGAGGTCGCCGTCGACGCGTTTGAAGCCGCGGCAGGGCGGCGTCCACAGTTGGCTCGAAAGGTCGCGTTTGCGTCCTGCTGTGACGGCGAGATCCAAGATGGGATTGGTATCTTTGGCGTTACGACGGACCCAGAGATATTGTCTACGCGCAAACCACGCGCCTTGGCTCGTACTGTACGGCTCTACACACTGGTATCCTAGTGCAAGCAAGGTGGCGTCCTTGTTGGATCGCGAAAGTGTAATATCAGTGACGCGGGCGCGCATAAAGGCTTCCTCGTCTGCAAAGGCAGACGTATTAGCGCGGCGGACAAAAAGGTGCAGACGATGACCCCTGCCGCCGCCATTGAGACTTGAGACGAGTCGCGTGAAGCCTTGAGAGAAGAGAGCCTCTTCCTGGTCTTTGCGTTTCTTGGAAGAGCCGAGGATCGCAAGTCGAAGGTCGACGACGACGGCGTCATTTTTTTCGTTGTCAATTTGACGGTCGTCTGCTTTTGACTCTTCCTCGATTTGGCTGTGCTTGTTGTCGTCGTCCCCGTCGTCTTCGTCCGAGGTTTCTTGTGCGTTGTCTTCACCTTTGGCGCTTCCATTGGAGATGTTGTTTTTGTTTCTCGTGGGAATTTTTGCTTTGTGCGTTTGGGGACGCTGCGTTTTGCGGTTCGCGGGGGGTTCAAGAAAGAGCTGAAAGTCTGAGATGTCGATGAAGCCCTTGCCGTGATTATCGAGGAATCCCATGAGACCTTGGCGCTCGCCATCGGTCATGACCTCTGCGCCGACTTTGACTTGTTGCACAAGAGCTTTAAAGTCTTGGGGATAGATGGCGTTGTGCTTTGCGTTGCAATAGCGCGCAAAGAGGTTTACAGCGGAGCCATTGCAGTCGTCGCGTAGACGTTTGAGGAGTGCGGTGCGGAGCTTGCGCGCCGTGGCGGCGATGGTAGCGCGGTCGAGCGAGACGAAGCTGACGAACTCATCGTAGGATACTTGTCCATTGTGGTCTGTGTCTGCGTGCATGCGTTTGAGAAGGGTTGCGGCGTCCTCGGATGCAACATCGCGTCCACCGAGAACGGCGACGAGGAGCTGTCGGAATTCTTCTGCGTTAATGAAGCCTTTTCGAGCCTTGTCTAGGCTCTCGAAGCGCACTTTGATGAGACGCATGACATCGGAGCCGGTGTGGGCCTGCTCGCGCAGAGTTTTGCATACTTCTGTCGCGAGCGCCTCGCTTGGTGTTTGATGATTTTGTACGGCATGGCTGACAACGCTTTGCGAGGAGGCTTCTGAGTTTGGGCTTGAGAGGGGCGTGCTCGCCTCGTCGTCGCTACTGCTGCTGCCATCGTCCTCGGTGCTTGGACTCGGGCTCGCGGAGACTTGCTCGTCCTCCTCGTCCTCCTCGTCCTCCTCTTCCTCTCCGTCGTCGTCCTCGCTGGTGAGCGAGAGCGGGCCTGCGCTGTAGGCCGCGTCCGAGCCCGCGCGCGTCCGTCGTAGCATGGTTGCTCGCTTTCGTTTGTGCTCGCAAGCTGGGCTCGAGCCTCGCTCGCCATGACGGGACATGGTGCTTGTCCCTCACTTTTTCATTTTTTCGGCATCGTAACGGTCATCTCCCCGTGTTCCCTCCGGTGCTTGGGACTTGAAAGAAAAAACTTTCCTTTAAAACTTATATTAAAAAAAAAAACGTTGGGAGCCCCTGTGCGGCGGTGCCGCGGCGGCGCGGCTTCAAGTTCTTGTTTCTTGTTCCAAGCAATGTTCCCAAGCCATGAAAAGTTGTGAGGATAGCTTCGTTGTAACTTTTGTGCAAGAGGATGGATGAGAAAGAGGGCGATCGATAAGAATGAACAGGGAGGGGCCTTCGACTCTTCCCATGGCAAGCGAGCAACTTGAAGGATGGCAAGCGAGCGAGCCAACAAACGTGCCGCCGCTGCCGCGATCATCTCCTCTGCTTCCCTTTCCCCCCCGCTCCCGTTGAGGAAGCTAGCTAGCTAGCTACCTTCTGGTTCACGTCGCGCTCGCCACGCTGGCTTTCGATCTAGGCTAGGCCTAAGCGAAGAAGAAGAAGGTATGATATATACATACATTCTACCACGCGCAGAGAAGAAAGTATCCTCCCGAATCGTCCCGCTCTGGCTGCACGAGCGCCATGCTGTCACGACCATGGCCCAAACCGGGCGCGCAGCCTCAGGAGAGGGACGCCCGGCTGCGCAGCTCCGAGCACCCTGTCCCAAGCTTTTTGCGCTGCTCCAGCCCGCTCGAGGGCTCTTGGCGGCAAGGCACGGCACGGCCAGGCTGAGAGTCATTGTTTGGCATCATAATGGATGGCACGCTCGCATCATGATCGCTTGCTCGGTCCAGGCCCGAAGAGGAGGCATAAATGCGCTGCGCGTGCGCGTGATCCTTTTCGAATTCCGGGTCCCGAACAACTCGGGCCGCGCCGCCAGAGACTGAATAACGCAAGACGCACTCGCTGCGCGGCGCTCGCACGACAGCCATGCGCGCGGCGCGGGCAGCGCGTCTGGGGGCCGCGGTCGTGACCGCCCTTCGCGCGAGCGGCGCCAAGCGCAGCTGGCTGCTGCAGCCCCCGGCATCATGCGCGCACGGTGCGAACGCGCGATCCCAGTCTCGCCATGATATACGTACGTACGTACGTACAGCAGCAAAAAAGCACGCTGTAGCGAAGGCGACTGAGATGGAGACCTGGACGGCCAGATGCCAGATGCGACTGTGCAGGGCCCTCCCTGGCTGGCTGGGCGGGGGCGTCTCAGCGGTGGCGACGGGGCCAGCGCGGGCGGAGCGGCGGCACCGGGGAAAAGCGAGTGAGTGGGCGGAGGGCGGGCAGGATCTCGACCGGCTGCGGGCCAGATGGTAGCTGCGCGCTGTGGCGGAGAAGCGGGGACAGCCTGCGGGAGTCCACGCAGAGAGGTGCAGCGTGCTCCTCGGGTGGTCTCTCGCATTCATTCGGTAAATTAAAATCTTTCTTTGTCGCAATCGGGCCCCTTCATTGCTTCATTCATTGCTTCATTCATTGCTTCATTCATTGCTTCATTCATTGCTTCATTCATTCACTGTAGCCTGAACACTGATCAAGAAAGCAAGCAAGAAAAGCATGCACGCGACAGCGAGCAGCGCAGCAGCAGTCAGATGATTGCATGCGGCTTACGGGTATGTACCCTACACATGCATGCATACCGCCAAAATCCATTCAAGGCGTCAATCCAAAATCCACTCCAGACGCCATTTGAAGCCGTTGGCGAATGTTTGTGCAGTGCTGTTGTTCGCGGGGCAAACGACTCATGATTCACCTTTGCAGGCCAGAACCGCGACAGTTTCCTTCCTTCTCAATTCCGCCAAGAAGGCCGGTAAGAAGGCTTTTCTATACTCGAGTTGCGAAACATTAAGATCGAGGTATACGTCCTGCTTGAGGCAGGCGCTCCTTTGATTCCTCAGCCTTTTGTAAAGTCCTGCGTCTCCTTTGGCTTGGAATGCACCTCTTCGTTTCGTTGGCCTTTCACTAGAATAAGCTCAAGCTCGAGTTCACCTCCTTTTTGGTGGCCGCCTCGAGCAGTCTCTTCCTTTGCGACATTTATCTCTCTCGCGCTTGAAGGATAATGCGTATGATGATAGGGTTGGGAAGGAGTCTTGCTCTCGCTTTCGCTATTTTGCAATTGATAGTTGCTGTTGATCGAATGGGACAGGATGGGGCTGTCGCCACACATCGCCTGTGAGCTCATCGTCGCTCTCCTCATCGGAATGCTCATCGGAATGCTCTTGCTCTTTGCTTCTCAGACACCTCTTCCCTCGATCGATCCGCCTCGCTCTCGTCGTACACGAGAGAAATCGGTACGCGAGGCCGGAGGAGAGGCCGTTCTCATCATCATCTTCTGCTCTTCTGCCTGCTGCTGCATCCTGCTCCTGCTTCTCGCCATGCTGTGGCACTTGAATCGAATCTCAGCGACCCCCGGGCAATCCATCCTGCCGGAGAATCTTGTGCTGCGGCAGCGGTGGCCTGGAAGGCCGGCAGAAGGAGCCTCGCTGGGCCGACCCGACCGACAGGCCCGGGCGGGATGCACGACAGAGGCCGAGGGCGCGGAACTGCGAAGGCGCCGATGCTGCGAAGCGGCGCCAGGCCGCGGAGGCGGGCGGCGGGAGAGTCAGGCTGGAGAAAAGCGAGAGGAAGTTGCGCGGCGGCGGGAAGGAAGGAGGCTGCGCGGCGGCGGACGGAGCGGGCAGGGCGCATTTCGAGCGAACCGACGAACTGCGATTTGGTTGGACGGTGCGTGGAAAAGGGATTTATTTGTGCGTGCGTGCGTCATGTGTGCATGCATTCATGCATTCATTCATTTTTTATAAAGATATCATCCGGGTTGGTGGGCTGCACATTCGATGCTGTTCGCTCGCTGATCCATTCGCTGTGTCGTGCGACTGCCTGACGGAAGGGAGGCGCGAGGTGAGACGAGCTGAGCAGAGGCGGGACTAGGACCTGCTCGCCTCGTCCTTCCGAGGCCTGTCTCTGCCAGGAACGAGCGGCCGAGATGCCTCCGGCGGTCGCGCAGGCGCGGTGGAGACGAGGCGAAGCGAAGCGCAAGTGGCAGTGGCCATGGTGACGGCCTGGGCAGGCAGGCGGGAGCGTAACTCCTGCCTGTGAGGCCGACTGACTGAGCTAGCCAGCTTGGTGTTTGTTTGCCAGTGGCCGGTTGATTGATTCCCTGCGCGAGTTCGTTGGCAGCCAGATGCGGTGTCGCAAGGGAGAGGAAGGAGGGAGGGAGGGAAGGAGGAAGAAGAGCAGCAGCAGTGGCCAGCGCTGCGCGTGAGTGCGAGGCCCGAGCCGCCAAGCGCGAAGGAAATGGACGGTCGCCAGGGCCAGCTGGCCTCAGGCTGGCTCGAGAGGAGGAGCTCTTGAGCTTGAAAGGAATGTGAAAGAACGGAAAGTAAGAAGAAAAAGAAAGAAAAAGAAAGAAGAAAAAGAAAGAAAAAGAAAGAAAGAAAAAGAAAGAAAGAAAGTCCAACGGGCCTGGCGTCTCCCCCCCGCCACTCACTGCCAA
>KN805419.1:244394-272963 GCA_000818945.1 Schizochytrium sp. CCTCC M209059
CCCCTGCCACTGCTGCTGCGTGCCCGAGCGCGAGGCCGCGAGGCCGCGAGCGCAAGACGCAGGGCCCCGTCCTGCCCTGCCCTGCCCTGCCCAGCGCCGAGCAGAGCAGAGCAGAGCAGAGCGGCGCCGAGGGGCGGGGAGACGAGGTGTGCGACGAGACCATCCTGCTGCCTGAACGTAGTACGTGTCCGCCGGCGACCCGCCAGGTGACCCGGCCGCCGCCGAGGGAGGCAGGGAGGGAGGGAGGCAGGGAGGGAGGGAGGGCCGGCCCGCCTGGCCGCGAGCCGCTGCCGCTCCGCGCGCTTCGCGTCCTCGGTCCCTCCCTGGCCGCCTGCGCGCATCGCATGCCTCGCTGGCAGGCAGGCAGGCAGGCAGGCAGGCTGGCAGGCAGGCTGCCGGCGTCTCCCGCGAAGCGAGAGTTCATTCAAGCAAGGCGCCTCCGCGCGAGGCCGCGAAGACACGGCGGCGGTCACTCAGGCTGGAGGGCGAGGCGAGCCGGCCACGCGCGCGGCGACCCTCGCGTCGCCTCCCTTGGCTCGAGCTTAAGCCGCGTTGAGAGGAGAAGATAGAACCTCGCGTCCGTCCCTCGAGCTCCAGCCGCGCTGAGAGGTTAGTATACGTACGTACGTACGTACGTAGTATATCCTTGGGGCGGTGGTTTCTTTCTTTCTTTCTTTCTTTCTTTCTTTCTTTCTTTCTTTCTTTCTTTCTTTCTTTCTTTCTTTCTTTCTTTCTTTCTTTCTTTCTTTCTTTCTTTCTTTCTTTCTTTCTTTCTTTCTTTCTTTCTTTCTTTCTTTCTTTCTTTCTTTCTTTCTTTCTTTCTTTCTTTCTTTCTTTCTTTCTTTCTTTCTTTCTTTCTTTCTTTCTTTCTTTCTTTCTTTCTTTCTTTCTTTCTTTCTTTCTTTCTTTCTTTCTTTCTTTCTTTCTTTCTTTCTTTCTTTCTTTCTTTCTTTCTTTCTTTCTTTCTTTCTTTCTTTCTTTCTTTCTTTCTTTCTTTCTTTCTTTCTTTCTTTCTTTCTTTCTTTCTTTCTTTCTTTCTTTCTTTCTTTCTTTCTTTCTTTCTTTCTTTCTTTCTTTCTTTCTTTCTTTCTTTCTTTCTTTCTTTCTTTCTTTCTTTCTTTCTTTCTTTCTTTCTTTCTTTCTTTCTTTCTTTCTTTCTTTCTTTCTTTCTTTCTTTCTTTTCGAGTCCTCCTGAAAACCAACGACTCGGGCGGGCAGGCCGCAGCGCCAGGAAGACCGGCGACACGCGACCGCGACCATCGCTTCGCTGCCGCAGCCGGAATAAAAAAAACGCGCGCCCGCAAGGGGAAAGGGGGGGGGAGGACGGGCGAGCACAGTGGACGAGTAAAAAATAGATCGCGCGGTGGAGACTCTTAGCTTGGTTGATCGATTGAAGGAGGCGAGGCTGACCGCGGAGTCGTAATAAAGAGGGCGAGAAAGGAAGAAAAAGGGGAAAAAAGGGGAAAAAGAAAGAATGCACCGTAATTTGAAAAGCAAACAGCAATCGCCGCCCCGGCGACGAGAGCGAGCGTTGCGGAGCAGAGCAGAGCAGAGCAGAGCAGAGCAGAGCAGCGCAGCGCAGAGCGGAGCGAGCGAGCTCAGGCCGCGCCGCCGCGATCGCTGTCTGCGCGCGTCCACGCGCAGCGCCTGCAGCAGAAGAAGCGCGGCTACGACACGCGGGAGCAGCGCCATGGAGGCTCAAGGTACGTGCGAGATGGAGAATGGAATGGACGAGTGAACGAGGTCACCGGTCCTCGTGCCCTTTTCCCCCGCCTGCAGCGCGCGGGAGGCGGGCACGGAAGGCGAGAGGCGAGGCGAGGCGACGACGCGGGCGGAGAGACGAGCGCGCGCGGTTCTACGGCCAGTCTGCGAGCGGAGCGCGCGCCACGCCGTTCGCAGGCTCATGGCCCCTGGCCGTGGCCCAGACAAAGTTACCGCCCCTGCTTTTTGCGTTCCTGCTCCGCGAGGCTTCGTGGTGGACATCAAGCAAACAAGGCAAGATGAGAAGGAGAGAAGGAGGGGGCGGGGATTGCGTACATCGAGGTACGATAAGCGGCGCGGGCCCGACCCGTGCAAGGGTCGGTCGCCATCTTGGGCACCTCCCTTTCTCTTTCTCGTGGTCGTTGTGTTTTATCAATCTGGCCAGGGTGTGTGCAGTGATGAGAGAGCGCGCGCGATGCTGGAGAGGAGGGACCTCCGCGCCACGCGAAGGGGAATGCGTGCGTGCTTGGCGGCGCGTACCGCAGCGCGGGGTAACTGCGCGAGACGCGCCATCGCCTCCGTAACAGCCAAGTCTCGAGTCGCTAAGGGGTGGGAGAAAAGACCGGTAGATGCATCATTCGGTTAGAGCCAGAGAAAGACGGTGGTTGGCGCGGTAGACAACAAATACTTGGCGCTCTCAAGCGGGCCGTCATCGTCGCAAAGCTAAGCTACGCCCATAAGCTGCAATGCGATGTGATGCAATGCGATACGCGCTGCCTGTCTGCCTGCCTGCCTGCCTGCCTGTTTGCGCTGGACGGAAAACGGCCCCGGCCCGGCGAATGTTTCTCCCTCCCTCCCTCCCTCTCTCTCCGCGCACGCTCGCACGCTCGCGGCCGTTTGGCCTGGTTCTGCGCCGCGCTGCGCCTCGGCGTTCCCTGCGCCGCGCTTCCCGGCGAAGGTCTGGGCGCCGCGCCTCAGCGCGTTGTCGCGGCGGGGCGCGGCGCGGCGTCCCGGCGGAGAGGCGAGGGTCGCGTGCCGGAGGGCGCCGCGGCCGCGCGAGCGCAGCCCGTGACAGCGTAATTCGGCCGCGGCGGGGCGCGCGCGAGGGGGGAAAGAGGGGCGCGCGTGAGCTCGACCCTGCGGAGTTCGCAGGTGGCGTCGCGCCGCCTCCGCAATGCGCTGCTCTGCTCTCCTTTCTTTTCCTTTTTTTTTCCCCTTTTCCCCGCTCTGACACGCTCGATCACGGTGGCGCTCCTTCCTGCTTTCCTTCCCTTCCCTTCCTTCCTTTCTTTCTTGCTTCCTTTCTTTCCCTGTGTCTCGCTCTCGCTCTCTGTTTCTCTCTTTGGGAAGGGAGGGAGAGCAAGCAGGAGCCGGCCGGCCGCTGGGAGAGGAGAGAAGAAGGGCGGCGAAAGGCGGCGGGAACGAGGAGGAAAAAGGAGAGGGAGGCGCAGCGCAGTCTCGAGCGAGCGAGAGGCAAAGCAGAATCAGAGAGTCGAGACCTCCACGAGTGAGTCGAGGCGAGCAGAGCAGAGCAGAGCAGAGCAGCGAGCGCGCGCGCGAGAGAGAGAGAGAGAGAGAGAGAGCGAGCGAGGCCGCGAGCGAGAAGAGCTAGAGGTGTGCCGTCGCCAGCTAGCCGAGCCAGCTGGCCGACCGCCCTCACTCACATTTAAGTGCGAGCGAGGCGACGACGCCGAAGACGGAGGTTTGGTTGCCCTTTCCTTCGCCTTGGCCACACGAGAGAAAGCAGCGGAAGACTGACGTAGACGCGGACGCAACCAACCAACCAAACAACCAAACACAGCAAAGCAGGTCGAGACCAAAGAGGTCGAAGAAGAAAAGATGAACTCGCAATATGGCGCGTCGCAGCAGACGGTGGTCCGCAAGCAGGCGAGCAAGATGGAGGCTGCCAAGGCCGTCCGCAACCGCAAGGTCGATCCCGAAGTCGAGACCATGCGCGGAGCCGCACCGGAAATGGACCTGCCCACCCAGCGCGCAAACGCCATCTTCAGCAGCCCCGAAACCGAGACGCCCGACGTGCGACTCCCCGCCGAGACGTACGGCGACTTTATGGGCGAGACCCCGCTCGTGGAACTCACCCAGCTCGTGCGGTCCTTCAAAAACCCCAACGTGCGCGTTTTCGCCAAGGTCGAGTACTTTAACCCAAGTCTCTCCATCAAGGACCGCATCGTCATGAACATCTTCAACGAAGCAGAAGCCGACGGCCGATTAAAACCCGGCATGACCGTCGTCGCCGCCTCGAGCGGCAACACCGGCGCCTCGTGCGCCATGGTCTGCGCCATGCGCGGCTACCCGTGCATCATCACAACCTCGCCCAAGTGCAGCGCAGAAAAGATGAATGCCATCCGCGCTTACGGCGCCAAGCTCGTCGTCTCGCCCCCTGGCGCCAAGGAGGGCTCTCCGGACCACTACATGGAAATCGCGCGCCTCCTCGCCGAGGAAAACGCCGAAAAGTACTTTGACGTCAACCAATACGACACCCAGTCCAACCCGGCTGGACATTACAAGACGCTTGGCCCCGAACTCATTGAGCAGACCAGCAGCAGCATCACCCACTTTGTCGCTGCCGGCAGCACCGGCGGCACCATCAGCGGCGTCGGGCGCTACCTCAAGGAGCACAAGCCCGACGTCAAGGTTGTCCTCGCCGACCCGGTGGGCTCCGTCTTCACAAACTACTTTCGCACCGGCAAGCTCGGCACGCCGGGCAAGTTCCTCGTCGAGGGCGTGGGCAAGGGCTCAATACCCGGCGCCATGGACATGGGCCTCATCGACGAGGTCTTTCCCGTCTCGGATGAGCAGGCCTTTAGCATGTGCCACGCGCTCGCCCGCACCGAGGGCATCTGCGCCGGCGGCTCGGCGGGTCTCAACGTCTTTGCCGCTCTCGAGCTCGCCGCAAATTGCGAGGACGACGCCGTCATTTGTACTGTCATGCCCGACTGTGGGCCCAAGAACCTCAGCAAGGTCTACAACGAGGCCTGGCTCGAGGAAAACGGCCTCAAGTGCTCGCCCGACAAGGTTGCCGTGTGCCGCAACCCGGGCACGCCCCCCGTCTCTCCCGAGGCGCGCCTGCGTCTCGCCGACGAGGGCCTCCTCCCTGAGAACGCGAGCTCGTTCTCGGTGGCCAAGGCCACCCGCCAGATCGCAGGCTGCGATGCCTGCCTGTACAAGGACTTGGTCGGCTCCACGCCGCTCATTGACATCACCTCGGTCGCCGGCAAGCTCGGCCACCCGGACACCCGCATCTACGCCAAGGTGGAGTACTTTAACCCCTCCTTTAGCATCAAAGACCGTATGGTCGCCTACGTGCTCGACAAGGCCGAGCGTGAGGGCCGCCTCCGCCCCGGTATGACCGTCGTCGCCGCCTCGAGCGGCAATACCGGCGCATCATGTGCCATGATGTGCGCCATGCGCGGCTACCCGTGCATCATCACCACGTCGCCCAAGTGCTCGCAGGAAAAAACCCAGAACATTCGCGCCTACGGCGCCGAGCTCCGCATCTCCCCCTCGGGCGTGGCCGAGAGCGACCCGCGCTCTTACATGAGCATGGCCGCCGCTCTTGCGCGCGACGAGCCGGAAAAGTACTACGACTTTGATCAGTACAACATCAAGGAGAACGCCGAGGCATACTACTTCGGTCTTGGTCCCGAAATTTACGAGCAGACCAAGGGCCGCGTCACGGCCTTTGTCGCTGGTGGCAGCACTGGCGGCACCGTCTCTGGCACGGGCCGCTTCCTCAAGGAGCAGAATTCGGAGATCCGCGCCATTCTTGCCGATCCCAAGGGTTCTGTTTTTGCTGGCTTTTTCAAGACGGGCTCATGTCCCGCCCCGGAAAAGTTCCTCATTGAGGGTGTCGGCAAGCAAAATATCCCTGGCTCCTTTGACACCTCTGTTGTTGACGAAGTCATTACACGGACGGACCAGGAGGCTGTCGACATGTGCCACAAGCTCAGCCGCACTACGGGAGCATGTGGCGGCGGTTCCTCGGGCCTCAACGTGGCCGCTGCCGTTCACTTTGCCGAGGAGAGCGTAAATCCCGAGGTCATTGTTACCGTGCTCTGCGACCTTGGTGCAAAATATCTGTCCAAGATCTACAACCCGGAATGGCTCCAGGAGAATGGTCTCGTCGCACCGCCCACCCCGGACGTGGTCTAAGACGACGATGACGACGACGACGACGGTGATGACGAGACATTGTCCCTTGTTTTGCCTTGCTGCTCTGCTCTTTCACCCCACCCATTTTCCCTCTCCTCCCCTTTCCTATCCGTCCATCCATCCATTAAAAACAAACGTAGGCTTAGCCCTCTGTCACTCGTAAAGCTTTTTTATATATGTCTCGTGCCACCTATGGTGGTGCGACGCTTTTGCGTTTCTTCTTTTTCTCTCTCTCACCTACACACACATACACTTTCTCTTTCTTTTCTGTTTTGCATGTGCGGGGCGCGTGAGACTGTGATGAGGGAGCGCAATTCTCAACTCAATATTCGGACACATATCCTCGCAGTGTATAGTGAGTGAGTGGTCTTGCCCGCTACTGATGAGCGCTACTCATCGAGCAGTTCTGCTAAACGATCCTAATTCGATGGGGGGGAACAAAGTGAAAAAAAGAAACGTAAATCTTTTTATGTTGTTGACAATTATCAGACGGAGTGGGTAGTAAAAGTACGGTCAAAGGCACCGGAGAGACGGAACGATCAAAAGAGGAGGAAGGAAAAGGCAATCCATACCATCAGCACCGGCACCAGTCAAAAGGGCTGCGGGCGCGACTCTTACATGACAGTGCAGCCAGCAGTGGCGACAGTGCGCACAAAACCGGCGAGCAGGGCAATTTTGTTCGTGTACGCGGAACGAGCCCGGAAATCATGGTCACGGATGCGGTTTGTATGGTCGTCGGCCATGTTGTTAAAGATGCGCTTCATCTCACGACGCTTACGAGCCTCGCGACCCACGAGCTCGAGCTGATAAATCTTTTCGTCGCGGTTTCGAATTAGCTGCGCCGCAACGGAACGCATCGTAGCCTCGTCCTCGCGCAAAAAGGTCAGATCCTCGGTAACGATGCGCGTGGAGCCGCGATCGAGCGTATCAAGTGCCTTTTCGCGGTAGAACTTGTAAAGCACGCTAATGTGCGGGTCGAGCGCGCCCTCTTCGCGATCCTCCTGCTGAATACCGTCGAGGTTGTACATGAAGAGGATACGAGCTTCGAAAAAGGCCAAAAAGGTGCCCATCTTGGAGAAGGCGCCGCCGTCCATCTCGTTGGCGAGCGCACCAATCACGTACTGGCAAAAGCTCCGGTACATTTCCTCGTAGCTGGGCGGCTCCTCGTCGATTTCCTCTTCGCTCTCGGCACGCTTCCAGCGGCGAACCCAGTCTCGCAAGGGTTTGTTCCACTCGACCTGGACCGCATTGGTGTTCCACTTGGTGAAGACAAGAAAGCACGAGCGGCGCAGCTCGGAAAACAGTTCCATGAGAGTGAGCTGGTTCGCCATCATGGCCGGCGTGGTGCGCGAGTTGACGTCGAAACTGATGAGAATGTTGTTGATGATACCCATTTGCAACACACTTTCCGTGGCGACCATGATTTGCGAAAGAAGCTCCGTGTCTGAGACGCTCGTATCAGCGCCGAGGCCCTGCGTGTCGATATACGAGACAAAGTGGTCCTGATCAAGCTTGGCATCGCGCAAGACGGTCCCGCGGGTGCCTTGTGCCTGCGCACCGCTCACGAGACAGGCCTGGGAGTCGAGCAAGGTGTTGAGACTCGAGCTCTTACCGCTGCCGCTGGTGCCGACGATCAAAAGGTTGTAGCGTAGCTCGCGGCCGTGCTCGCGCTCGCGGATACTGTTGTGCTCAGCTTCAAGCTGCACCTTGTGGAGTTCCATGGTAAGAAGGTCCTTGGCACGCTCGTCAAGGTCGCCGCTGCTGGTGTCGGCGAGACGGCGTTCGATTTCGCGGGCGCGCGCGTCGAGCTCGGCGCGCATTTTGGCAATGTGCTCGAGCTCCTCGCGCTCGGCGCGCTCCTCGGGCGACATATCGTCGCTGGGCGGGGGCACGTCAACGTTCTCGGATAAGGCCTCGGCCTCTTCGGCGTCGGCAGCCAGCTCGGCGTCAATTTCATCCATGCGGTCGGCAAGTTTGAAAATGCCAAAGTAGTCAACCTCGCGACGCAGCGTGGTCCATTCGGGAGAGCCTGCCTCGGGGAAGTCTGCATCGCCATCGCGCAAATAGTTGAGAATGACGGCGAACTGCGAGCCATCGCGGTCAAAGAAGAATCGCCCCTCGGCGTCACGGCTCACCCTGCTCTCGGACTCATGGTCTGCAAAGAGTTGCTCCAGCCGTGAGCCCTCGGCGCTGAGAAGGGTGCCCCGGGTCGTCATGAAGACGTGCCCGCCCACGTTCAGTTCCACAACATCGTCCCCGTTCGCCTCGGCGAGCTTGCTCTTGCTCCTGGTCTTGCCCAGGCTCAAGAGACCCTTGCGCATTCTCTTTTAGCGAGTCCTCGTCCCTCTCCGCAGCAAAGTGCGGCGCGACGCAGCCGCAGCGCACGGGGTGCCGCCTGGGTCCCGCTTGTCGCCTCTCGCCTCGCCCGCCTCGCGCGCCACGCCCCCCGCGCGTGCACCACGTATGCTTGTCTGTTCGTCGGCCTGGTTGTTGGTTTGCACCCTGCGCTGAGTCTCCGGCTGGCTCCGCTGATCCTGCTTTGCTTTCTGATCAATTTCTGCTCCTCTGGCTGCCTAGTTGGCTGCTAGGAGGGGCCTAGCCAGGGGTAGGGGCGGCGAGTACCTCGAATCGGAGCTCATTCGACACTGGCGCTTCCTTGCGCACCCCGCCCGATCCATGGAGATCGGTCTAGCAGCAGCAGCACCAGCACCAACAGCACCAGCAGCCCCAGCAGCATCACGCCCGCCGTGCCCACGAGCTCGCAGGAGCCAGACGGCGGCAGAGCAGCTAGCTGCTACTGCTGCCACTGCTGTGGCTGTTGTTCCTCTGTGAGACTGGAGCAACAGAAAGAAGGCCAATGAAAAGAAAGAAAGAAAGAAAGAAAGAAAGAAAGAAGCAAGCACGACAGCAAGCAGGAGCGACAGCAAGCCAGCAAGCAAAGATGGTATTGAAGGCCCATCCGTGGCCAGTCCCGGCGCCTTTCCACTCACTGGTCACCAAAGGTCACAGGTCTGTCACATGCCATGATGAACGGAAACGCCGTCAGTCAAACCAGCGCAGGCAGCAGCAGCAGCAGCAGCATCTGCAGACAAAAGGCAGCAGCAGCCCACTGCCAATCGCATCGGTCACAGTCAGCAGCAGTTGAAAAAAAACGTGTGCGTGCACGTGCGGCCTCTTGCTTGTGCCTGCCTACTAACCATACCAAGGCTTGCTTGAAGAAAGTAAAGAACTTTTGCCAGCCGGTGTGCTGATAATGAACAGAGGCAAGACTTGCAGTTCTTTTTGATCATCGAGCGAGGGAAGCGCGAGGATCGCGAGGAGCCTGCGAATGACGGAGCCGAGCGATGCCGAGCTCGCAGAGGCAGTGGCGGCCGCGGTCGCTGGGCGCGAGGACCTGGAGTCCAACGCCGCGGCGCTGACGAGAGCCATCGCGGACGACCACTTTTTGTGGAAAGTACGCACGCAGCGCGTGCAGGCGGTGCTGGACGCCCGCGCGGCGGCCAAAGTCCCGCCGCGCAAGGTCCCGGACGAGCTCTTCGTCTTGGACTGGGCCAACGCCACGCCAGGCAATGTCCTTGCGCCCCTGCGCGCGGGCGCTTTCCGCGTTGAGGGCGTCCACCACGCACAGGGCGGTCTCGGGTCTCTTGGTTGCTTTCTCGTCAAGCTCGCTGACCTGAACGGCGGCAGCGGTGGCGGCGTTGTGGTCCTCAAGCAAAAACCTGTGCTCGGCGTCACACACGAGCTCGTCGCCCATGGCCTCCTCCGCCAGCTCGGCGTGTCGGTGCCGTCAATGCGCGTTTTGGGCCAGACAGAGTTGGACCAACTCATTTTCGAGCTCCGCGACGCACCCGTCACGGCACACGGGACCTGCGACGAGATCCACGCGCCTCGATTTCGCGAGGCAGGGGCCGTGCTGATGTCCTTTGAGCCGGGCCATAATCTCGAAGAGGAGCCACTCAAGGGACGGCGCGCTGGGGCCCTCGACGCGCTGGACTGGAGGTACCTTGGCGCCGTTCTCGTCGCGGATGCTATCTTCAACAATAGCGACCGTGTGCCGTCCATTTGGCGTTCCGAAGGAAATGCCGGTAACCTCATTGTCGATGAGCGCCGTCCCGCGGGCCAACGTATCGTGGCTATCGACCAAACAGTCAGCGTGATCATGAACGAAGCCAACCGTCTCAAGTACTTTGTACGCGTCGGCGATCTGCTCTCTGTAGCAAGTTTGAAGCGCGTTGATGAATTCCTTGATCTCAAGGGCGCTTTGGGCTCAGAGGCAGCAGCTGCCGCAATCCTCTCGATCCGTGAAGGCGCCAGCGAGGCGATTATGCGGCTCAACGACAACGCGGAGGCTATGGTATCGAGTGCCATCGAAGAGGCTGTTGCTGAGGCAAAGGAGGATACCTTTGACGCGCGCGCCGTCAAGGACTTTCTTTTGCAGGCCATTTCGGCGCTCCCTGAGGTCGATCTGCGCGACGCCCACCCGGAGCAGGACGAAGAAGAAGGTCTCTTGCAATACATTTTGAGCTTTTGCAGCTCGACTGCCGACGACGAGGCTGATTCAGAGGCTGGAGGTGTAGGCTCGACGGCCATTGAGTCTCGGTCCGCCTGGTGGTCATAAAGGAAAGGAAGTATAGAAGGGAAAAAGTGTCTTCTTGTTTTGGCCCGCAGCGATGACAAATATGGAGTCCATGAAAACGTTGGTGCCAGGCCCTTTCTTTTGCTTTGGAGTGGTGTTCTCGCGGGTGAGGCCCTAAGCGGCCAATGTGTCCAATTTGCGCGCAGCATTTGGCGGACGAGGGGGGAGAAGTGGCGTGCTTTTATGATAACTTATAACCAAAATCTGACGAGTAGGTAGCGAGCTCATTTCATCCTCTTTGATGGGGGCAAAACGTACATGGAACTGAGACCTTGTAGATGGTTTTTGTGATTGTGCAATCCTTTGTGCTTTCCGCTCAATTGAGGTAGATGCGCTTTAAAAAATGCTGGCATCAGTACGGCTGATGCGTCGTTTGAATGCTACGTGCTGTTTCCCGCGCTTACCATCGTAATCTTTCTTTAAATTATGCATCAGGTTCGGCCCTCAAAAGTCACACAAGATTTTTTTCAGTTTGTTTTTTTCTAACGCTGCCAAAGCTGCACACTTTGACGCCAAGAAAGACAACGACCCCCAAAAGAGGCACACCAATACGAACAAGTTAGGCTCCGAAAAAGGGCAAAATAATGACAGGACGAAAGTATTCTAAAAGGCCGGGTTCATGATTTGGCGGCAAAGCGGCTTTTGGCAGGTAAGACACTTCATCTTGTACTGAGGCGAGTAATTTTGCTTGGCGTCGAGATGATTCTTGACAACGTCAGCGAGAGCATTGCAAAATGTCTCGGAGCCGTTGAGACCTTCGGTGAAGCGAAAGTCGGCGATGCCCGCCTTTTTGGCATCCTCGGCGTACTCCATGCCGATTTCGAAAAGAGTTTCAATGTGGTCCGAAGTAAAGGCAACGGGAACGACGAGGACAGACTTGTGGCCACGCTTGCCCAGGCTCTTGAGGACCGACTCCGTACTTGGCACCATCCAAGGAAGAAAACCAACCTTGCTCTGCCACGCGAGCACGTGCTTGTTGACGGTGCGCAAGCCAGGAACCTTGCCCTCGCCAACGACCTTGGTGTCGAGGCGCTCCATGACGGCCTTGACGCTGGCAGCAATTTCGTTGACGTAATGATCACCTTTTTCCACGACCTTCATGGGCACCGAGTGTGCGCTAAAGACAATGACAACGTTCTTGCGAGTCTTTTCGTTGAACTCGAGAAGGCGCTCTGTGATTCGCTCGGTGACGGCTTCCAGAAACCCCTCATGGAGAGGCCAGCGGTCGATAATGCTCCAGCGAAAGTTATCTTGCAGCCCGAGGCGGCGCGTCTCGCGCCAGAGCTCGTTCATGCTGGAGCCGCTCGTGGTGCATGACCACTGGGGAAACTGTGAAAAGGCAATGGCATGCTCAACGCCGTCCCTCTTCATCTCTTCCAAGGCGACGTCTGTGAGCGGAGAAGCGTAGCGAAAGGCCGTGTAGGCCTTGTGCGGTGCACTCTCGGGACGAATTTCGTCTAGAATGGCCGCCATGCGCTTGCCCTGGTACTCGGTCCACTTGCGAATGGGGCTGCCGCCAATCTCCTCGTATTGCTTTTCTACCTTGGGGGTCCGCATGCGCGCCACCACCGTACCAAAGATCTCTTGCATCTGGCCACCGCCCAGGTCAATGATATCTGTGTCCCGGAACAGACGATTCAGGAACGGCCCAGTCTCCTCGGGCTTCGACGGTCCGCCCATGTTAAGCATGAGGATCCCGGTCTTGACCTTTTTCGCAGGCTCTTCGCCGCTGCCGTTCGTCGCCGTCGCCGCTGCCGCCAGTCCACGCGCGCCCCGCGTGCGGAGCAGCAGCCGCGAGCTTTGCAGCGCCAGCATGCTTGCTCGCTCTCTCTATCCTTGCCGCCGAGTTGAGTTGGCTGTGACCGGCTGACGGCCAACTAACTGGCTGGCGTGCGGGCGGGCTGGCTGGCGTGCGGGCGGCTTGGTCGGCTGCCGGTCCGCGTCCGTGGCCCGGATGGCCTGGCACGCCCTTGCGCTCTTGCGCGGCTCTTCGTTTGGCTTGGCGCTCTGCTCTGCTCTGCTCTGCTCTGCTCTGCTCTGCTCTCTGCTCTCTGCTCTCTGCTCTCTGCTCTCTGCTCTCTGCGCTGCTTTCCTTGTTCGGGATTGGAGGGAAATGATGGAGACGACACACGTTAGCAAAGAGGCTGCGGACAGAGGACGCGCACAGCAAGGGACGGCAGAGCAGGCAGAGAGCAGGCAGAGAGCGCAGCGAGCGGTCACGGCGCGGCGGGCTATCGCAGCTGCCAGGGGCCGGCCGTCGCAGCAGCTCCGCGCAGCGCAGCGCGACGCGGCGGCGCGCAAACCTCGAACCCCTCCCTTCCCATGCGTCCTCGCCGCGGCGTGCGCCGGCCGCTGTCACGTCAGAGCTTCGGCGCGTTGCGCAGTCCGCCAAGGGCCGGGCACAGCAGCGGGCGGTGTTGCTCTGCTCGAGGACCCGGGCTGGAGTGGGACGAAAGCGGGGCCGGCAGCGGGGCCGGCAGCGGCGTCTGCGGTTGACACTCGACCGACCGGCCCGTGGCGACACCGGCCCGTGCAGACAGTAGCCAGCCAGCCAGCCAGTCTGGCTGCGTGTTGAGAGATCAGTACGGCGAAGGCTGAGTCCATTCCGAGGGTGGATAGCTGGCTGACTTTTGCAGTGGCAGCCAGATGATGAGTGAGGGAGTGGCCTGCAGCCGCAGACTGGGCCCCGCGCTCTCACGCATTGTCCACGCCGCCACTTGATTGTTTCTGTTGAGGGCCTTCTTTTCTACCGACCGACCGGCCGGCCGGCCGGCCGCAGCAGGTCAGCAAGGCAGCAGCCAGCAAGACAGCTACAGAGAGGATGGTATAAGCTAGAATGAGCCACGGTGGCTATCTGGCTGGCTGGCCGGCTTTCTTTCCTCCACGCGTCCGTCACCGTTTGGGCTGCAGCGCATACTCGATGAGGCCTGACGCAAAGTTGGAACAAGTTCGGCGCTCGTCGTCGGGTCGTACTCGATATGTAGGCCCGTGCATGCTGCTTGCATGTCAAAGACGCCTTTACATGTTGAACGGAAAAGGCCTGCCACCGACACGATCGACTTTCGCACATTTCCTTGCTGCTGGGAATTCGTAATACTTTGCTGTAGCTCGTGCTAGAGAGCTACTCGCTTCCGTTGGCGGCATGGCTTTTTGACCTCTGAGAGCGGGCCTCTTGTATAAACAGTGGCCACGGAGGCAGTGTGGCCAGCAAAGTCTGCCTGCGACAGCGACACCAACAATGAATGAAAGTAAACTATCTTGCCGCCGCCTGCACCACTGCGGCCTCTGTCCTGTCCAGCCCAACCTGCTGCAGCTGCCACTGCTGCTAACTGTTCAAGTCTCTCTCTGTGACTATTACTGTCAGTTGCCAAGCGTGGCTGCGCGATCCTATCCACATCCCTCTCCCAACTCCGCTGTCACCAGAGCCTTTGACATGCAGCAGCAGCAACATCAGCAGCAGCAGCAGCAGCAGCAGCAGCACGTGAGACACAATTTCAAGTACTACGTACTACTACTATGTATACGTAGTACCAAAGTGTGCAGTGAGAAAAACTTCCGACTGGCCATTATGGCGGGCATGTGCTGCTTGACTGGCCTGGCGGCATCACTCAGAGGCTGCGTCTCGCAACAGATCACGCCAAGCGACGGCCAAGCAGCCAGGCGCACGGGCGCAGGGATTGCTCGCTCGCCATCGGTGGCGGGCGGCAGCGGCAAACCCAATTAAGGCTCGCGAGCGCTAGAGGGAGAGAGCGTTAGAGGGAGAGAACAAGCTCAGCTCATGGTGGTGAAGGCCGCGCAGTGGACAGCCATCGCGGCTGTTGCAGTGCTGTGCGCCACCCAGACGACGGAGGTCTGCTGCGCAACGGATGATGATGTCGTACAAAGCGTGGCATCACCACTTTGGGGCAATATCGTCAATGGCGAGGCTGCTAGCGAGGCGCCCTCGTGGATGGTATCTCTGCAGGGCGAAAAGTCCGGCCACTTTTGCGGCGGGACCCTTATTGATCCCAGCTGGGTCCTCACAGCCGCCCACTGCTTGCCTGGTGGCGCGGTACCAGGGCGCATGGTGCTTGGTACGAGAGATCTCAATGATAAGAGCGCCCCAGCTCAGGTCCGGGACGTGGGCAGCGAGAGCGATCGAAAATTCACCACCTATGTGCACCCCAACTTTGCAGGAACTGCAGGCAAGAACGACATCGCCCTTGTACACGTAACGCCGCCGTTTCAAGTCACGTCGGACGAAATCATGATTCTAAATGCTGACCCCGCCGCTGAAGATGCGGAGTCTGATCTTTGGCCAACGGTGATGGGCTGGGGCACCATCAAATTTGGATCCAGTGAAATGGAAACGGAGCTTCGCATCGCAGACATACCCCTCGTGCCCATTCAAGACTGTCGCAGCCTCTATGGAAGTACGCTCGTCATCGACTCTAACCTGTGCGCTGCAGGGGGCGACACGAGCGCCTGTCAGGGCGATAGTGGCAGTCCCCTTTTCCGCACGCGAGACGATGGTCGCGCTGTGCAGCTTGGCATTGTTGCCTGGGGTCGCGGGTGCGGCTGGGTGGGTTACTACGGCGTCTATGTCAAGGTGCGCTCGTTTCGGTCGTTTATTCTGGAATACGTACCCAATGCGAGCTTTTCCGACGATATCGATGACGATGACAATGACGATGACGATGATGATGATGATGATTTACCTGTTCCGGCGCTGAAACTATACCAAACTCAGGAGGATGCTTGCCGAAAGCTCTCGCGTCGCCGCTGTAAAAATCGAGTCAATCGCGCGACCTGCCACTATGCGGGCAAGCGCTGCCGGGCGCACCCAATGGAGGGCATGCCAGTCTCCACATTCTGCGCAGTGATGAGCATAAGTCGCAGCTGGTGCTCTCTCGGTCGCTTCGCGCAAGACTGCTACTGGGACAGCGGAATTTGCTCTGCGATTCAAACGCCAAGCCCAACACCAATGCCAACCATGAGTCCAACAATTGGGAGTTGCAAAAAGTACAAGTCAGATCGTCTAGCTTGCGAGGCGGATTGGTCGTGTCAGTGGAATGGAAACAGCTTCCGACCCATTCGACGACGCTGCTCGCGCCGAGCAGGACTTTGAATCCAAGCATGTCGATTATCGCGAAGTTAGTTTCGCTGTCTTCATCTATTTATCCGTCAAACGAATTCAAAAGTAATGCACTAGCAGGAAAGGGGACTTGCTGCGTCAATGCATGGAACAGTTATGACTCTGGGAGAACCAACGCAAGGCGTTTCGTCTAATTTGGGCGTTACAAAGCTCTTTCGAGGACTCTGCGTTACTTATACGAGCGCCATTGCAATGTAAAGGACAAATTTGCAAGGTCGTATGTCCGAGGCCTTTTTTCCGTCGAGCCTGTCAGACTGACGCGGATAAGAAAATAGAATACAGCTTCGACAAGACCACAACTTTAGTATCCCGGTAAGACTGCCCGTTTCGCGCACCGGCAAGCAAGGTCTTTATCTTTGCACCCTCTTTCCCGATGAGAATGTCACTCGAACCTTGCGGTGAAGTATACTTTGTAAAGATGAACGTTTCGATTCGACTCACTCAAGTTTTCTGATTTTTTCTTCATCCGTCTTTCGTTGTCGACGAGGATCTGGACTCGGCTGCATTGGCTGTCGACGCTTTTACGGCTTCCCCTCCTCTCTACAGGCGAAAATTGTTGCCGACGATATCCGGCGTGAGCAGCGGCTGCAGCAGATCACGCACTTTGCTGCGTGTCTCTTGATCTTCGATCTTGCCCGACATGTACTGCTGAAGACGCTGCGCGCGGATGCGGGCCCATGCTTGGCGCACAATGGTAATGTCGCTAAAGTATGGATCCGTATCTTCGTCGTCGGGTTTTTCTGGGCAGTTGGCCACGTGAAAATGACAAACGTCTGCATTGTCGCCCGCGTCATGCAAACACCATGCGCAGAAGCGACACGGACACTTGCTGCACTTGAGCGCGCAGCAGCCCTCAAAGTCATCAAAAGCCGTTGAGCAGCGGGGACATGCCAGATTTAAAACCTCATTTTCGATGGCGCGAAGGTGGCCCTGCGTCGTGGTGTCCAGACCATGCTCGCGGAGCAGCGAGTCGACCCGAAGCTGCACCTGTCGATCCTGCTCGGCCGCCGCATCTCGCTCAAAGTGCTCGCGCACAATGTCGAGCAAGGCTGCAAAGTCCTCATCCGGTACGGCAGTTGCAAGGGTTCGTCCTGGGATCAAGAGCTCGCAGTCCGGGGAGACACAGCACATACTTCCGTCGCGCAGCACTTTGACGTGGGCGTCGGGCTTGGTCGCGGCGCGCACCGACTGACTCAGGCAATCTCTGCAGGTAAAATGGCCATCGGCGCAAGACACTCCCTTTGTCAGGGGAAAGATGTCGAGACAAATTGTGCACGAGTCCACGGAAACGGGCTGGACCTGAAAGGCCTCATGATGCATGGACTGCAGCGCAGAGGGGCGTTGCTCAGGGTTTGCTGAGCACAGCGCGGTAATGAGCGAGTGAAGAGGCCCGTTAGGGGTCGCAAGTCCGTCAAAGAGCTCTGCGAGTACAACTCCTACAGAAAACATGTCCACTGCAGACCCGACCTTGCTGATGTTGCCCTGGCGTAGTTCAGGTGCAAGGTACTTGATGGTGGTTTGCAAGGGCTGCGTCATGGTCACGTCGAGGGCTTGCACGCCATCAAAGTCCCCGAGCACGGGCGAAAGACCGGGCGCGAGAAAGACGTTCTCGGGCTTGACGTCGCAGTGGATGAGGTCTCGAGAATGCAAATCATGAAGACCCGAAAGAAGGCCAATGGCAATGTGTCTGCGCGTCGCCACGTCTGCATGCGGGTTGTCGCGGATCCAGGCGGCAAGGTCGCCGCCTGGATAGTACGGCATAAGGATGCAACCGTGTCGGCCGTCCTCCCAAAAGGCTCCCTGGATGCGAACAATGTAGGCCGAATGAATCTTGACAAGCGCAGCGACTTGGCGATAGAAGCGGCCATTCCATTCGTCGTTACCCACATGAAAGGATTTAAGAACCAAGTCCCGACCATCGGGGGCCCGCACACGAAGCACTGTTTTGCCAGGCTTGAAGGCCAGCTCGGCAAGAACCGTAAAATCCTTGCGCTTGGCGTTGGTCAGCCAGAGCCCCATTTTGGATAGCTCCTGCGGGACTTGATCTGCCATGCCGATGCTCTTGAGCCACTTTTGGTCCTGAAGCAGCTCCGGATAGTGCGCCTCTGCGTGTTGCAACACCCGTGCGCGCTCCTTGCGGAGCTCGCTGTCGAGCTTGTAGATGCTTTCGACTTGCGCCAGCTCTTTCTCCAGAGCAGGTACCGCGATTTGAGCCTGCGCATCGCCGTCATTCGCATCCTCGCGAGCAAACTTGAGATCTTGCTCCAGACGCTCCCGCTTGCGCGAGATTTTGCGGATCTTAGCGACAATCTTTGTGACACGCGCCGTGTTCATCTTATGGCGTCCACGCGCAAGATGCGCGAGAAACGATCTGAGACGGTTGTGCTGGGTCTCCAAACGCGAGACCTCATTTGCGATGGTGCGCGTGTAAAAGGATACGGCAAAGCCGAATGCGCGCTGTATCTCCTTGAAGGGAGCGTCGTCCAATCGATCGGCTTTAAGCAGAGTGTCGAATTCTGCTTTGAAAGCTTGTCGCACGATTTCGAGTTCCCTCGTGAGCTCCTGGATCTTTTCGGGATGACGCAACGTCAAAAAGACGGACGGCTGGACGCCAAAGCACTGCGTGCTCTTCTCGAGCGCATCGAGGGCTGCAATCGTGCGCTCATGGGCAGCGCTCGCGTCGTGTCGAGCCTCCCACGCCTCGAGGGCTTTGCGTGCAGCTAGTGCTGCCTGCTGCACCTCTGCAAAGAGGACTTGGGATGTTGCGACCATTTCAAGAGTGGTCTGCCCAAGCGAGTCGCTCGCTTCGGAGGATTCGCGTAAGATGTCCTGCCACAGTTTGAGACAGGTGTCCACCACTTTTTCGGGCTCATGGTGCTCGCGTAGCAACTTGAGCTGATCTTGCACGCTCCCGGAGAGCGCCTTTCGAAGATATGCCACCAGGTTGCGTCGAGCTGTGTCACGCTTTGAGGCTATGGCTGCGTCGGATACAACAGCCTTTTGTAGCTTTGTAAACTCCTGGATGAACTTGCCGGCCTGCGCCTGCTTGCGGGTAAACTCCTCGAGCACCGCGAGCGGGTTTTCGCGGGAAAGCTGCTCGGCCAAAACCTTATGCAGCATCGGGTGAAGCACGGGCTTGTCTTTGCCACGCAACGTGCGTGCAAAAGATACCTTGGCAGCAAGCGCCTCGACCTTGGTCGTCTGCTCGGGGTATGCAAACGTCTGCAAGAGTACCTGACACGCCTTGACAGAGACGAGGCCCATCTCTCGAAGAAGAGCGGGGGTGAGAGCTCGGGCGTCTTTGGTGGTTCGCACGCCTTTGTCGAAGAGCGTGACAATGACCGCTCTCGAGTCGGTTGTCTTGAGCTGCACGAGAGGCAGCGGCTGTACGAACGAAAGAAAGGCCGCAAGATCTGGGCACTCCCGTGAAATGGCGTGGGCGCGCGCCTGATCAATGCCAAGTCTCTCGCTGGACAGACCTGTGCCATGCTCGAAGAGAAGCTTGGCCATGACTAGGCTTTTGGTATCATCATTGGCCTCGCAAGCATGAAAGAGAGCTGTTTTGCCCATGCTGTCGCGGGCATCGACTCGCACGCCGCCAGAGAGGAGTCTCTTTGCAGCAGGAATGTCGAAGCTTCTGCACGCCTTCATGAGCGGAGTCAGGCGCTTTGCGTACAGCTTTTGATTGCGCTGAAGAGCGGCTTTTAGCTGAGGGGTATTGATGTCCAGGCTGTGCGATTTACGAGTGAGTGAGTGAGTGATTGAGTGAGTGAGTCGTGTGCTAACACCATCCCCCTTTGATGGACAGTAACTTACACCAGAGTTTGCAGCGTGCTGTTCTTTGCAAGTACGTCTGTCAGCGCCACAGTTCCGTCCTGGCCGATCTTGTTACTCTGGAGACTGTGTGCACGATTAGGTCAGTTGCTTGTTGTCTTTGGGGTTATGCGCGCTTGATGCAACGTACTTGAGCGTATGCAGCGTGACGTTTCGCGAGAGCGCGGTCGCCAAGGGCGTGGCGCCTTCGTCAGCAATGGCGTTCTCAGAAAGGCTGTATTTAAAAAAAAATTCAATTGGCATGTCAGTCGATCTCTTGCTCGGGCACAGGGTAGAGAATAAATTGGCGATCACTTACTCGAGCGTCTGCACAGACTTGTTTCTTGCGAGGCCGATTGCCAGCCCCGCGGCACCCTCGTCGCCAATTCTGTTGCGTGCGAGGCTGTAATTTAAAGTATATGCAACATCATTGGGGAACGATTCATGTTTCCTGTGAGTTGCGTGCCCTTTGTTGTAAGAAGAAGGGCTCTTTGGGAACTTACTAAAGCGTCGATAGCGACTTGTTGCTCATGAGAGCGTTTGCCAGCGCCTTGGCGCCCACGTCCCCGATCTCGTTGCAGGAAAGACTACGCAAGCTCTTGTCAGTTTCCCGTGCGCGCCCGGTGCGGTAAGACCTTGCGGCTTTATTATCAGCAAGGAAGTAGCTTTTAAGAACGGACGAATCGAGACCTGCCTCGATTCTTCAGCCCTTGATGTCATGTCTAAACTGATAATCCAGCGGGCTTGAGGTCCAATTTCTGCCCCCGTTTCTATACTGTAAACTTACGAAAGCGACTCTATGGTCTTGTGACCCGCAAGGACTTTGGCCAAGGCAGAGACGCCCACAGGGCCAATCTCTGTGCATGACAGACTATGTGTGTGCGAATGATTAAGCGTTGATTGTCAGTGAACGATTGCGGTGGGGTAGCTTTTCTCTTGACGATACGTACTCGAGCGTCTTTAGCGACTCGTTCGCGGCGAGTGCGCCCGCGAGTGTCGTGACACCCTTGTCGCCAATCTTGTTGCTCCCAAGACTGTGTGTTCATTGGTTTTTGATGTCAGCGTGAAAAGCATGTTGGCAAGCGCATTGGTTAGTGACAGCTGCATATTTGGCACACGGTTCGAGTTCGCTCGTTCACCTACTTGATCTCCGTCTCGCCCCGGGCCAGGGCTTTGGTGGCCCTTGCGACAGGATCCCCACCTAAAGGCTCCATCCGTTTTGAATCGAGGTTTTCGAAAAAAGGTCTTGTTGGTTTGAACTTTTCTGCCGTCAAGTCTTGAGCTTGAGCCAAGCGCCGAGAAGCAAGACGAGCCGAGCGCGTCTGACTTCGTTCACCTCTTTGTCCTTCGCGGGCTGCAGCGAAGTAGCTTGCTCTTGACGAGCGCGCGCGAGAGAAGACCTTACTCAGGCCTAGTTCGAGAATACGCCCAAGTCGGCACGGAGCCCAAGGCAGACGAAAGGGTACGAAGGCAACCGCCCCGCGCCTTTTCGTTGCAGCAGTTGCGAGACGCAGCGAGATCGAACAAGACGCAGCGGAGTCGAGCGAGGTCCAGCGAAACGCAGCGGAGTCAAGCGAGGTCCAGCGAAACGCAGCAAAGTCGAACGAGACGCGAGACAGCGTTGCGCGTTTGCAGAGCGTTGCTGGCAACGTCACGTCTTGGCCCACTTTCTCAGAACTTTCGAGCACTTGACTGTTTCCGCCAATGCCTCCAGTACATTTTGGGGGGTTAGAATGTGAAGGAGACGTCAGCGTCAAGTAGAAAGTTGCCTGGCGACGGTTGCCGACGTGAAGGCTGAATGTTATCGGCCAAGTCCCCAGCGCTAACTCTCAGTGGCCCAACGCACGTACGTTAGCGGCTGGGGCAGTCGTGACAACGTCCGAGCATCTTCTTTCTTGGGTCATCTTAGCAAGCACGTCGGATGAAGACGGTTGGCAGAATACGTTTGGGCCAGTCACTTTGGGACAATTTCATGAATGTCGGTCGTCCGTTGCAAGCTGGCGCAGAACTTTCCTTGTCTTTTGGGGTTCGCGCGTCCACCTCATTATCGACGTTTTGCCTTTGCGTTGGCGCTTGATGCGCTGGCAGCGCGGCCACTTTGCCGTTTTCACTTTGGCACATGGAGGCAGAGAGCAGTCTAAGTGAAGAATGAATGGCTGATAAAGAGTGAGTCATCCGATGGCTGCAAGATCACGCATGCACTTTTAATCGAGATGAGCATAGGGTCATTCGACCCCCCTTTTGTAGCTCGTTGATTGCTGCCAAGATGAAGGTGGCTCTTCTCCTTGAGAATAGACCCGGAGATGCGAAACAACTAGCCCCCCAAGCGATGAAAAGGCCTCGTTTGCGATGCAGTAGCGGTTTTACCTCCGGGTTTCTCGGCAACGCCATCGGAACTTAGTATTCAGAAAGACGCCTAATAAAGATCAAGACGTCCTTGTCTGCATTGAGGCGCTGAAACCAGGTGCACATTTGTCCGAACCGCCAGGTGTAGGCTTGGGTGGATTGACGGCATTGTAATGGATTTGCTCAAGCTTGAGCATCTTTCGCGCTGACCATAATTTTTAGCGTCTTTGCTTCCCCGGACACCTGTGTTGCGTGCAGGGCCTAATGGTGTTTAAGTCCCGCGCAAGGCCGTGCATTCTGGTTTCTTCAAAGCCTATGCGACAAGGAGTAGCCTACGTGGTCTTATCAAATGCATGATGTCTTCGGAGGCTGGTCATCACCTTGCAGGTGGTGACTATCGTCACGATCTTGGCAATGCTACAAGGACGGCGCATGAAATATGGGTGGACGACGCTGCTATTGCGTAGATTGTGGCCACCTATCGAGGATAAAGAATGAAGCCACCACAGCTGGACGGTATGAACAAGATAACGTCAACCTTTCGCCCCTGAGAAATCTCATCTAAAGCTTTTACAGCGATCAGTGTGCTAGGTGAGGGCAGACTACAAAGTCACGGCAGTGAACATCTCCAAGTGGATAAGCCTTGCAAAGGGCCCGTGCTCCGCACCAGCTCCACTGAACATCACTAATCCAAGTCTCGAACCTGGCGCCGAGGCAAATCTGTCCCGTCAAGAGCAGACCCGAATCATCTGTAGCCAATCAGCGCTAATCGGAATTCATCTTACAGTTCATTTCCGCAAAACCAACACGAGGCGGTCTCATGTTTTGATCTGCACTAAAATACCGCTCCGTCCATGCGAAAAAAAGCTACACGTATTCAGTCACACGCTTGAATATCAATTGGCGACGTATCAGCGCCAAGCATGTGGCTTCGTTTGGCAGAAAGAAAATCTTGCTCTTCTAGCGTTTCAAGAGGCTTGTGCCCATGTGAGCACGCCATTGGTGCGACTCGAGTCCTGCGCTCGTTTCGGCTCAACTCCTTCCGCCGGCCCGAAAAGGAGCCCATCTAAAGTGTGCTCAAGTGGCGTGCTCAAGTTCGATCAAAACCCGAATACCGGAACCATGGGCGTCACTTTTAACAACAATTTTCCCATCGATTAAAAAGAGCTTTTACAAGGCTGTACTGGGTGTACATTGAACGCATGGGTAGCTAGGATACAGCAGCGAGGTGACTGCGTACGAACACCGTTTGGCACGGGTCGGCTCAGGTCCCTTTGCCGGTCGCCGACCTGGGAGAGGTTCTATTTCAAGATATGGCGCGCGCAAGCGGCGCGCGCAAGAGTCAACGTAATCGTGCAGCAAATTTTGTCCTCAGAATCCAGGGCGCGCTATCGGCAAAAAGACTGTGCTGAAAAACGCATTTTAATAAGTGGCAAATCTGCCGCATTCGAAGGTGAAGGAATTTTCGTCTATTTTTCCGTCGCTCATCACAATGATTGCGAGTTGCAGAGAAGAAATGCTATATAAAGAAACGGTGCCGCCCTTGCTCGCTTACTCTCCGCGGCGGCGACTCGGAAGAAGCTTCCTCGAGCGCCGTCACGTTCACTCGCTGCAAGAGGTTCACGCATTGCGGATACGCGCGCAATCGTGTTCTTGCTGCTCGTGGAACGCGCGTCCGCGACTACAAGCGACATTTGGGCGGGCAGCCTCGGACACTGCTCCGCTGCGCAAGAGGTCCTCGCACCGCACCGCGCCGACGCGTCTTTGCAGCTGCCGGAAAGTGGGATGGTTCATGAGCAGCCCCATATTCACTGCAATGAAGTATGATGTACAGTTTGCGTTGCGCTCAAAATTTGCGTTGCGCTCAAAATTTGCGTTGCGCTCATAATTTGCGTTGCGCTCGTAATTTGCGTTGCGCTCATAATTTGCGTTGCGCAAGTAAAGTACCTGACATTGAGCGCAAGAACTTCGTTTTGCAGCCTGACCATAAACGAAAGTAAAATAAGCGCGACTAAGAGCACGTGCGCTTTCAGCTATCCGCGTGTGGCGTGGCGACGCGCGGGGCATTCGAAAAAGATCAATCGTTGGCGTTTGTCCCGCGAATGCACGCGTGTGGCTGGTCTGCCGTGAATAGGCACATTACTTCTGACGTGTTCGACGCTGAACGAAGAGGGAAGCCAGCGCAAGTATGCACGCACAAGAGCAGCATAAATAACACGGTCCGTGGCGATAAGAAAAGACTGCCTAAATATGTCAGCAGCAGGCACGAAAATCAAAGAGATTCAAGCACCAGATACGCAAACTCTATTGGACCTTTGTCGAAATCTATCGTGCACTCTCTCGCAGCAAAGGGTCCGCCCAATTTTATGTTTGATTCGTCAATCGCACCCACTTTGGTCGTCCCAACATACTCTCATTCATCTCTAGCTACAGAAGTGCATTTGCAATGCAACGTATTGCAAATCCTCATCGCCGTCAAGAGACTCGCAGAGCTCATCTACAAGCCGAAGCACCCGGTTTGTATGCTACAATCTGCTTCTCCGAATTCTAAAGCCCAAGCTCCTCAGAACAGCAAAACGCAATTTCGACAAAAAAAAATAATGCAAAGAAAAACATTCAACGCCGGGACTTCGCGTGCAGTCCCCTATCACACTACTAACCCGGCCCTACGTGACTTTTCTGCTCAGTGCGAATGAGATGAGGAGTTGCCCTGCGAATGAGATGAGGAGTTGGGAGTTGCCCACGTGGTATGATCGCATGTAAACAAAATTCAGAGTGTAGACGTTCATGAACAGCATGTTTCGAGATTTCGCCCCTCTGTGCCATCGAGAAGGCATTAGGCGAGCATGAGAAGCAAAAAAGCAAGGACTTTATTCAAACCAGTGATCAATGTTTTAGGAAAAAGTGAAATTGTCGCCGACAATGTCCGGTGTAAGAAGTGGACGCAACATGTTCTGAACATTGGCACGCATGCCTGGGTCTTCAATTTTCTGTGCCACATACTCACGAAGACGTTGCGCTCGAAGCCGAGCCCATGCTTGCTGTACGACAGCGAAATCGCTAAAGAACGGGTCCTCTTCATCATCTGGCTTTGATGCGCATCTTGCCACATGCTGGTGGCAAGCCTGTGAGTCATCGCCTGTGTCCTGCAGACACCACGCGCAAAAGTAGCACGGGCAAGTGCCACATTTGAGAGCACAGCAGCCATCAAAATCAGCAAAGACTGTCGAACAGCGCGGACATGACATAACGAGAACCTCATTTTGAATGGTACGAATGTGATTCTGCGCTGTCGGGTCCAGCCCATGTTCACGAATAGCTGCATCAAGACGAAGCTGAAGCTGGCGTTCCTGCTCGGCTGCGGCGTCTCGCTCGATGTGCTGGCGCACAATATCAAGTAGCGCTGCAAAGTCCTCGTCTGGAACTGCGGCTGCAATGGAACGTCCAGGGATAAGAAGATCACAGTCATGCGTGACACAACACATGCTTCCATCTCGTAATACCTTGACGTGCGACTGAGCCTCAGTGGCAGCCCGTACCGACCCGCCCAGGCACTCTTTGCACGTAAAGTGGTCATCAGCGCAAGAGACGCCTTCACTGACGGGGTAAATGTCATGTCGAAACAAAGGGCACATGAGGCGTCTTTCACGGGCTCAACCTGAAAGGCTTCGTGACGCAAGGCCTCGAGCGCAGTGGGCCGCTGGTTCCGATCTTCGGACTGCAAAGACGAAATGAGCGTCGTCATTGCGTCAGATGTCTCTGTTTCCCTGAAGAGATCCGCGAGCATCACGCCTACAGAGAACATGTCCACAGTAGGCTCAACCTTGTCGACGTTTCCGTTACGCAGTTCTGGCGCCATGTACTTGATGGTGGCCTGCATCGGCTGCGTCATGGTTACATTGTACGTCTGCACGCCATCAAAGTCGCCGAGCACCGGCGACAGACCCTTTGCGAGAAAGATATTTTCGGGCTTCACGTCGCAATGCACGAAGCCTTGCGCGTGCAAATCGTGAAGGCCGGATAGAAGACCGACGGCGATGCGCCTGCGCATTGCCAGGTCTGCACGCGGATTGTTGTGAATCCAGGCAGCAAGATCACCGCCTTCGTAGTATGGCATCAAAATGCAGCCCTCGCGGACATCCTGCATGAAAACGCCTTGAAAGCGCACGATGTAGGCCGATTTGAACTGAGCAAGAGCTGAAACCTGACGATAGAAGCGACTGCTCCAGTTTTCGTCGGCGAGATGAAAGGATTTAAGCACATAATCTCGGCCGTTGAGATCGCGAACTCTATGTACGGACTTGCCAGGTTTGGAAGCAAGCGTTGCAAGCGTCTCGAAATCTCCGCGCTTTGCATTTGTTAGCCAGAGACCTAGTATGGATAGCTCTCGAGGCATGCTATCGTTCATGCCCAAGCTCTTGATCCAATCTTGGTCTTGGAGCAACTCTGGGTAGTGTTTCTCCGCATGCCTTAGCACCCGTGCGCGCTCTTTGCGCAGCTCGCTATCCATTCTGTAAACACTCTCGATCTGGGCGAGCTCTTGCTCGAGGCCAGAAATTCTGGCCTGCGCTTGAGCATCTCCGTCATTTGCATCCTCGCGGGTGCGTCGAAGGTTTAGCTCAAGATCTTCACGCTTTCTTTTACTCTGGCGAATGATCTTGATCAATCCCGTCACACGTGGTGTGTCTGGGGCTGTGAGCCCGGGAACATGCCGAGAAAGAGAATCTAAGAGGTCTTTTGCGGCCGCCTGCAAGCGCGAGACTTCGTCTTTCACTATGCAGGAAGTGTAGAATAAGATGATGCTGGCCAGTGCTCGTCGCACATCCTCCAACGGGGCGTCAGCCATGGGATCGACCTTTGTCAGGATCCTGAGCTCCTCTTCAAATGCTTCCTGCACCCCTTTTAGCTCCCTCGCGATATCCTTTGTCTTCTCGGGATAACTCAATGTCATGAAGGATGTCGTCTGCAAACCAAGGCGCTTGGTGCTTTCATCCAAAGTAGCAATTGCTGCTTCGGTGTGCTTGCGCGCCACGCTCAAGTCGTGTCGAGTCTGCCAGGCGTTTACGGCCTCTACTGCGGCTTGTGTTGCTTCCTGCACTTGCTCAAAGGCCACTGGTGCAACAACATCATCCATGTTCCCGGGTTCTTTCATGATCTCCTGCAACAGACCATGACAGGCGTCTACAGTGGCCTTTATTCCTGGATCCGCTAACACCTCCCCCAGTTGACCTTCAATTCCCCCTGATAAAGCATCTCGGATACCCGCGACGAGGTCGCGTCGGATTTCATCCCGTATAGGTACCTTTTCCGAGTCTGTCTTGACAGCCTCCTGGAGCGCGGTCAGCTCTTGCGCCTTTTTGCGAAGAATCGCTTGCTGTCTATCAAAGTCTGCAAAAGATGCGACCGGGTTCTCACGCAAAAGCTGCTCGGCAAAGACCTCGAGCAGCCTTGGATGCAGAGTAGGTTTGCCTTCTCCACGCTTCGTCCGCGCGAGAGAGACCTTTTCTGCTAACGCTTCGAGATAAATTGTCTGCCCAGAATACGCAAACAACAGGAGCAACTCACGGCGATCTGGCGAGTTTGATACCCCCAATTGTTCAAGGCGAGTAGAAGTGAGATTGCGAGCTTCTTCCAGCGTTCGTACTCCCTGATCGAAAAGCTCAACGATCTTCTCTCGCAGCGCATTGGTATTAAACTGTGCCAGCGGTAAAGAATGTACGAAAGAAAGAAAGGCAGACAGCTCCACGCGCTCTTTGGAAGAAGTATACGCAAGTGCCATCTTCACACCGAGAGACGTGCTTGAAAGATCTGCACTGTGCTTGAAAAGAAACTTGGCTATAATGAGCGCATTGTTTGAGTCGCTGGCTCTGCAGGCCTGGAGTAGTGGCGTTTCGCCAAACATGTCGCGCACGTCGACCCGGGCCCCATTCGCTACGAGTTCTTTTACCGTCGAAAGCTTGCCCTCTTTGCACGCCTGCATGAGTGGCGTCAGACTCTTTTGGTACAGAGCTCGACTGCGGTCAAGAGCAGCTTGAAAAGTAGAATCTTCGAGTTCGATGCTGTGCTTTGATTGTCAGGAGGAGCTTGTTGCCAATTTCGATTGTCTTTGTGACTTACGTGAGCTTTTGCAACAAACACTCTTTCTTCACGAGTGCGTTTGCTAGCGCCGTAGCGCCCTCGTCGCCGATATTGTTGTCACGAAGACTGCGCTCGTTATGATCATGAAACGCCAAGATGAACGAAATCGCGCCAAGAGTTGCATTCCGTCGCATCAAATGCAAGCAGGTGTGCGTGAGTTTGTGGTCAGCTCTTGTTGCTTTCTTCTTGGGATTCTGTATGGCCCCACTTTCACTTTGTCGCAATGACTTACTATAGCTCTTGCAGCGACTCATTGTTCGCGAGTGCGTTCGCCAGCGCCGACGCGCCCTCGTCGCCGATGTTGCTGTTCTGAAGACTGCGCTCGTCATAAACATGAGACGCAGAGATAAACGGAATCGCGCCAAGAGTTGCATTCCGTAGCACCCCATGCGTGCGTGCGTATGTGAGGTGTGGTCAGCTCTTGTTGCTTTCTTCTTGGGCTTCTGTATGGCCCCACTTTCACTTTGTCGCAATGACTTACTATAGCTCTTGCAGCGACTCATTGTTCGCGAGTGCGTTCGCCAGCGCCCTGGCGCCCTCGTCGCCGATATCATTTTCGGCAAGACTACGCTTGTCATAATATAAGACGCCAAGGTGAACGAAATCGCGCCAAGGGTTGTATTCCGTCGCA
>KN805420.1:0-16186 GCA_000818945.1 Schizochytrium sp. CCTCC M209059
GGCGGGGCGCATCGCAGGGCCTCTCCACTCCGGCCGGCCTGCGGCGGCGGAGTCCTGCCGAGCGCGCGGATGCCGAGCGCGGGTTCACTCGGATGGATGGATGGATGGACGGATGGTTTGATATAGCAGTGCGAGGACGACGTGGCGAAGACCAACGAAGACAACTGGGCTGAAGACGGGCAGCAGTGCGGCAGCAGCGGCAGCAGCGGCAGCAGCGGCCAGCCGGTCCGCGCCCCGTGCCGGGCCGCCGCCGCTGAAGCCGTCAATTTTGCTGTCGGAGTGGCATTCTGGCCGCGCCAGCTGCCGCCACCGCTGCAGAGGGCTGGGTGGGGGGAGAATATCTACATATACGTACCTGGGCTTGGAATTGGGTCGGATTGACTTGTGTCAGGCTGTATACGGTCTCGAGCCTTTGTTGTCCAGATCTGCCAGGCGGATATCCGTCCGAACCTTCAAAAAGTAGTTGAAAGAATGTCGAGCCTTTTCTCCGAACAAGCCAGCAGGCGACAGATGCATGTGGCTTCGAACCAATGCCCCAGCTTCTCTTCTCACAACATCAATGGGTATCATTCTTATTTTTGGGGAGGAGGAGGGGGGGGGTAATAAAAATGTGCAGCAGGACGACGAAAAGGTTGCATGCCGGCATGCCCCACTTTGTCCTCGGAAACTCGAAGTTCGTGCATCCATGTAGGCAGCGAAGTGGCTTTTTTCTTTTTCAACTGTCGTTGACATCACCCCACCGATTATGAGCAGAACTCAGGGTGGAGCCGTGGGGGTAAAGCTGACCTATACTGGCAAAAGGAAGGATGAAACGCACACATTCTTAGAGCAAGATGAGCGAGATTAAACTCATGAACGAAGAAACTCTCGCACGAAACTAAAAAAAGGAGCAAATCTGATTGTCTGGTCTCTTTTTCTCAAATTCCAACTTGAATCGAGCTTTTCGAAACTTTGTGCGATGTCCTCGCGGAGCCGTGGGGGAAAATGATTTCAAAGACGCAGACGAGAGAACATATGATACTCAAAGAGCATGATCCGGCGCTGTTCCCGGGTGCTTCGTCCAATGACGATCTTGAATCAAGCTTGGATTGTATGGTTTGCACTCGCAAGCGCGGTGTCAACTTTGCTTTCTTTAGTCCTTGTGGGTTCTCGACTCAATGATGCAATCCCATTATAATCAAGGCGAGCAATGAAAAAACGAGGCGCGAGATGGTTTCTTCGCGCCGCGAAAAGACCACTGTCGCAACGAGCAGGCGCCCATGTCAAAGCCTGAGCGCGCGCCGCGCCCGCGCACATCGCTCGCGCAGCCGGTTGCGGAACAGTGGCTCTGCAGAAGATGAGGATCGGGACCACGAGGCAACACGCGAGACGGCGCTTTGTGCGCCTGTATCACAACTGCAACTCGCGAAACTACGCCGCACGCCAGCGCGTGTTGCACGGGAGGTCGCTCTTGCGCGGGGGTCTGCGCAGCAAACGGAGAAACTCTCTCGGGATCGATTCAGCCTCCCGCTTCGCGCAGCCATTCTTCGAACGACCTCTGCGCAGCGAACGTCTGCCGTTGTTGTAAAGTCCTCGGGAAGGTCAAAGATGAGGAAAGCACTGCCATCTGCCATTGCAGATCTTGTGCCTGCTCGCAAACGCCCCTTAAGATTGTATAAGCACATAAGTGCAGTCGAGAAGATGACGTCAAAGGCAGAAGAACTGACGGCAACGTCAGCCACATTGTCGAAGTCCGCATCCAACCCTTCGATTCAACACTCTCTTGGGCAGAACAAATCACCAAGGCGTGTATCGAGTCGGAGCAGGCAACGTCAATCGAAGAGGCAGCGTGCGCGAAAAACTTGCTCAGGAACGCCACAACCTTCAGCAACAGAAATAGCAACAAGATCAGCACCAGCACCAGCATCAGCACCAGTACCAGCACCAGCAGCACCGGCAAAACAAAATGGGACATGTACCAAAAAACAACTTGTATTCCTACCGACAAGATCCAAGGAGAATCCTGCTTGGCTACGCGATTCCGCTCGTGCCACGCTCCAAGATCGCTGCGTTTTCAAGTCACCCCAAGTTCGCACGTACTCGCGGCGTCAAGCCCTTGATGAGGTGTACCTCAATGTTCTTGACGACATGTACTGCTCGACTACAATGCAGCGCGCCGCAAGTCGTCGGAGTATAGGAAGTCACCGGAGTACCTCCAGCTCCATTTGGTTTTGAGCAGTAATGTCCCAATCCCTGCGATCGCGACCGGCCTCCGAGCTTCATCGTCTCGAAGAATACAGGAACACACAAAAAAAAAGGTGAAAAGCAGTATTCAAACCTCTCTCACTGTCAAGGCAAACGACGACTTTGCGAACTCTTTCCTCGTTCTTCTGCCCCCTCCCATTCGCCGCGGTGGTGCCTCTCTCCGAAAAAACTCAGTTACCTGTCGGCCTAAGCTGCTGGCTAACAGTCAATCAAAAAAAATGTATGATTTATATTGACATTTGTGTATTCCTTCACCGTGACACTTTCATTCATTCACATTTCTATGTCTGTGTGATCCTTTCTATGCGCAATCTAAATTTGCGACCGTAGAAGACCCATAATCATCTCCTGCACGGCGCCCTTTCCACGACCAAACGTCCATTCTCCGCGGGCCTGGCGTGCAGGGAGAACCCGCTCGCCGGACCGCCTGCGGCCGCGCCGCCCGCCTCCCCGCGCCTCCTCCCTCCCCGCCCCGCCGCCCGGCCTTCGCCCTCTCTCCCGCCCGCCCGCGCGCAGAGCGTTTGCGCGCGATTCGACGGGGAGAGAAAGAAAGAAAGAAAGAAAGAAAGAAAGAAAAAGAAAGAAAGAAAGAAAGAAAGAAAGAAAGAAAGAAGGGAAGGAGACCAGGCCGCCACGGCAGGCCCGGCAGCCACGCCGCTCTTCTCGCTCCCGACTCCTCCGCCGCGCCCCGCGCCGCACGCCGCGCCGCGCCAGGCGCCGCCGCCGTAAGTGGCCGCCAGGCGCCGCCGCCGGGACGGGTCGCGCTCCTGCGCGTAGTTGTTGATCGTCGGTAACTCGCCACGAGCAGCACGAGCAGCACGAGCAGTACAAGGACCTGCAGCTGAGGAGCGAGACCTCCTTGATCCCTCGGGAAATCGAGCAGCGCCCGACACGCGCACCCCTGCTCCACCTCCTGCGCTTGCACATCGATCCGGAGCACGCCGACCCCGGTTGGGAGGGAAACCTTCGCCGTTCGCCTCGTCTTCTTGTCGGTGTTGACGACGACGGTCACAACGACGACGGTGACGACGCGGCACGATGGGTAGCGATGCACCAGCCAAAACCGCGAGCGGCAACAGGGTGCCAAGCTCGCCGGCTGGGGATCCGCCTTCTTCTTCATCGTCTTCCTCGCGTAAGCGGAGCACGAGCAGCTCGGGGAACTCTTCGAGACGTGCTGGCAGATCGTCCGGACACAGTAGCAAGATGCGCGTCCAAATTGGCGAGTACGTGCTGGGCAAGACTCTCGGCCTGGGATCCTTTGGCAGAGTACGGCTTGCGGAACATGTATTGACTGGTCAGCTCGTCGCCATCAAGATTCTCAATCGGCAAAAGATCCGAAACTTGGGCATGGAGGAAAAGGTACGGCGCGAAATCCAAATTCTGAAAATGTTCAAGCACCCGCACATCATCCGACTGTATGAGGTCATCGAGACACCAACTGAGATTTTCCTCGTCATGGAGTACGTCTCGGGTGGTGAGCTCTTTGATTATATCGTTTCCAAGGGCCGCCTTCACGTCGATGAGGCTCGACAGTTCTTTCAGCAAATCATTTCCGGCGTGGCCTACTGCCACAGCATGGGAGTTGTGCATCGAGACCTCAAACCTGAAAATCTTCTTCTCAGTGGCGACAACAACGTCAAGCTAGCAGACTTTGGCCTATCCAACATCATGCACGACGGAGAATTTCTTCGTACAAGCTGCGGATCGCCAAACTATGCCAGTCCACAGGTCATCAGTGGGTCGCTGTACGCTGGACCAGAGGTCGACATTTGGAGTTGCGGCGTCATCTTATACGCTTTGCTGTGTGGAAGTCTTCCGTTTGACGATGAGTCCATTCCCAAGCTCTTTCGCAAAATCAAGAACGGAAATTACATCATGCCTTCCTATCTAGATGAGTCCAGCCGCGATCTCATTCCACGCATGCTCTTGGTTGAGCCCACGCAACGCATTTGCATTGATGACATCCGTCAACACCCCTTCTTCCTCACGAGGTTACCTCCCTACCTTGAGCTTCCCGTCTCAATGCAGGGACTCGCTGCAGATCCCGAGACTCTTGACGAAGACTGTATCATGCGGATTATGGATATCAAACATCCTTTTATCCAGCGGACGGGTCGTCTTGGTGTCGTCAAGGCACTGCTTTCACCAAAGAAGAATTTCATCAAGGTCGTGTACAGCCTTTACCTGGACCAACTTCAAACCCGAATCCGAGTCGCAGAGCAGCACGCCTCTGCGAATGCTAAGCGCAGTGGTGCCGAAAACTTAATGCGTGTTGCATTTTCGCCGCCCGTCGCGCCAAAGTCAGCACCCGGCGCAGCCCCTGCGGGCACCGCTGCCGATGTCTCACGAGGCTCTGTCGGTGGTCGTCTGGCTGGCGCAAGCACGGCGGCATCCATGCCCGGTCCCGGCTTTCGTGCAAATTCCTCCTCCTCCTCGTCGTCGTCAACTTCAGGCGCTAAGCCATCGTCGTCGTCGCGAGGCGGTTCTGGACCCGGGGTTGCTAACTCGGGGCAGGGAAGGTCTTCCTCATCCCGCTCGCGGAGTAGTGGCTGCATGCGGAAATGGTATCTTGGTATTCAGTCCAAAAAGGATCCAGAGCTTGTGATGAGTGAAGTTTTCCGGGCTCTTCGCTCGCTACGCTCGCAGTGGCACTATGCCCCGAGTAATCCTTACCGGGTGACCTGCCGATGGCGACCCTCCTGTCTACGCATCACTGACCCGGACATTCCTGATCATTGGGTCTACGTATCACTGCAGCTTTACAAGGTGCAATCTTCGATCTACCTACTCGATTTTCAGCGTGCCGGTGGGATTAGCGGTTGTTTTTCCTTCATGCGACTCTGTTCTCTCATAATCAATGCGCTCAAAGCCCCAGCGCCTGGATCTGGGTCAGGCGCAGGCAATACGTCCAATGCGCACACCTTGAAATCGCACTCTCACCCTTCCAAATCTGGCTCACTGGGGAGCAACGGGACAGCGGCTCCTGCCGAAACCTAGGCTTTTCGAAATATTATTTCCAAAATCAGGGCAATGACAACGCACGAGCAACGCCTTGCGCGTACTTTTATACTTTTCCGGGAATGGAGGGCTGGAGGGTTGGTGCTTGCTGTGCTTGACGCAGATTTTGGCTCATAATGTAGCGCCCAGACTCAAAATCTCACAAACTGTTTGACGATGTAGGGGCAAACCGTTCGCATACAAGACCCCAAAGCTTAACAACGAAAACAAATTTATCTTTAGATTTAAAAAAAACAAAATGAAGAAGTAGATTGATGGATGTGTCTGCGATGTTTGGGGGCAGCCCTGTAAGAGAAGGAGAAAACACCCGTTTTATGCTGCCGCGTAAATCGGGTTGGAGGCCTCGACCTTGGTATGGACATCGGTCCCCACTGTTGTGGCATCACCGCTGGAGCGTTGTGGGGTCTGGCGTCCGCTGCGGCTGCTGCTCCTGGTGCGGCGACGGCGGCGAAGGACCACGAAGGCAGCAGCTGCCGCTACAACCGCTCCAGCCGCCACGCCGAGCCCAATTGCGAGCATTGGCGAGCTCTCGTCGCTCGCGTCAGTGTTTTCATCGTCGTCTTCCACGAATGTCGAGGCAACAGGCTGGTCGCTTGGAAGGATGCGCGCGTACACGGCCGCGGCCACTTGCTGCCTTTCCTCCATGCTCTGAACGCCCCACTTAGCCAGGGTCGTCGTGTCTCCACTGTGCTCCGGAAGTTCGGGGATCACAAACGACTTGCTCATGCTGCCTTCAGCGAGCACACGGCGAGCACCGTCTGCGGTAATCACCTCTGCGACATTGCCATAGAGGTCATGCACGCCCCGAAGCTCGAGCGTGGCGGTCGTGTTGCTCCACAGCGCTACCGCGGCCGCGTCGGCAGTCTCCATCACCACGGTCAAATCGTAGAGCCGAGACGAGCACGTAATGTTGGTCTCCGCAACGAACACTCCTGACGCGTCGGTGACGGTCGCCTCGAGGTCTGCGTGCCCACAGTCCACGGGCTCGTCAAAGCGAAAGTTGGCGACAGGAAACGAGGCTGCCGCCACGCGCACCTTGCTCGAGGGCGACCAGGCCATAAGAGCAGGTCCAGTGGTATCGAGGACACCGAGACGCCGACTGGATCGCGACGAGCCCGCAGCGCGCTCGCCCTCGGCGCACGCCGCACGCAGCTCCAAGAGAAACGAGCCCTTGGACGCCGACGCTGCGCCGAGCTGGTCCGCGCTCAACGTCAGAGACGAGGACCCAGACGCAAAGACTGCCACGCGAAACCAATCGCCAACCGTCGCGCTGCCGTCGTACCGCGCCGCCCACAGCGTCACTGTCGAGCTCACCAAGGCATTCGCGGCAGGTCCGCGCGAAAAGGAAACCGGCATCGTCGTCGAGACCGACGACAGCGCCCACGTCGCGGTGGGCTCCTCCAAATCACCCGACCAGCTGATCGTGGGGCAAGTCGAGGCCCAGTTGAGCTCGAAGGGCAGCGTGCGCGAGATCCCGTCGTCGCAGGCCGAGGCGACCTTGATGGTGACTGTCGTCGAGCGGACGCGCTCATCGAGTCGCTCGTAAAAGACAGTCACCGGGAGCACCGTGCGGGCGTCCATCGTGACCTCGACGGGCTGATTGAGACTCGAGGCACCGACACGGTACGCAACTCGTCCCGTCATGCTCTGGGCGTCGACCGAGATGGACACCGTGATCTCCTCGTCGCTGTCTGTCATCGATGACGTGTCGATCAGGAACGAAAAGCTGCCCGTGTCCTCCGTCAGCTCCTCAGCAGGCTCTTCATCGTACGAGAGCGCGATGACCTCGCGCGCGTCAGTGCCTGGGATGTGGGGACACGAGGTCCGGCCTCCACACACGCGATACACGTAAGTGCCGCTGAACGGAGAACGAAAGAACTCGAGACAAATCTCGTTGGAGTCGTCGACCTCGACGCTCGTGCTGATTGACGTAGACAGATCCTGGCCATGGGTCGTAATGCGCTTCACAGAGCCGGTCGTCTTGAAGGAAGCTCCCGCTGAGTACTCCGTGGAGGCCCCAACCGAGACGAACCAGAGATTGGCCGACACACTTGCCGTGACGCTGGTGCTCAGGCTGAGAGAAAGAGAGCCCGAGTACGAGGTGTAGTCCGTCACGGCGCGCACCTCGCTCGATTCCGCCTTGGTGATGGAATACGAGGCTCCCCCGCTCAGCGAGAGAACGTTGCTGCCTTGAAGAATGTTGGCAGGCGTGTTGAGAGCTGCCCGGTAGTCGTCGTCCCAGTGCTGCAAGAGAGAGAGCCAGCGCGAGCGCTCGAGCTGGGCCTGGATAGCCAGGTCTGACGTTTCGTCCACGTTCTGGATAGTCTTCTCGATCTGGTCGAGCGAGTTCTCGCACGAACTGCGCGTGTAAATGACCAGAGAAGACACTTGGTTGCCCCAATTGATGGTTTTTGTCGAGGTGATCTGACAGGTGTCCGGATCAAGCGAAACATGCACAGCCTCCAGAAACTTGGCCACGCTGCCCATGAACATGACGAGGTCGCTGTCGCGGCCCGGAGCGTCGCTGTACGTTTCCAGAGACCACACGCGCGATTCCGTCGTCACCATCGCCTTGTTATCATAGGAGCTGACAAACGTCGCGATCGCCTCAGTCTCTAACCCTCTGCTAGCCTCAACAGAGGCAAACGACGATGAAACGCTGGCTGAAATTTTGACCCCAGCGTTCACCCCAGCCTCATTTTCAAATATGACCTCGTTGGTCTTCTCGATCGAGAAAGAGCCTTCGAACTCCATCGACGCAAATGAGCCGACGCCTCCCGGCGGAGAGTAGAGATACTGCAAGGGAGTCGAGTCCTCGCTAGCAAAGGCGATCGTGGCGTCCTCGCTCAGAGTCTTGTCTCCGAGAACAAGCGCACGCAGGGTGCTGTCGAGACCTGCCGTGGTGCTGGCCCAAAGGTCCTCGTTGCGCACTCGGAACGCCACGTTGCGCACGAAAAAGTCGCTCAGCGCATGGGTATCGCCGTCGTCCAGAGGGGCCTGCGGCTCGCCAGCAACGACACTTGCGAAAACCATAGATCGATTATGTGCATTGATCTCGGCAATCACAAAAGCCGTCTCACATGGATTGTTTGCGTCGCAACCGACGTCAACCGAGGGAGCAAGCTCGCTCGTGATCTCGACCGTGGTTCCGTCTGGAAGTATCGGGCAGAATTGCGGGCTTCCGTCGCCCACGTCAAACCACTGCTGGGACTCGATCTCAAACTCGATCGTGCTCCCTCCCTCAATAATCACGTCAAAGAGCTCATCGTTCGCGCACGCGTCAAAGTACAGCTGGCCGCTCTTCACAGAGATCAAAAGTTCGGGAACAGGCTGATGAAGCATTTCCACATCTACACTTGCCGTGCTCAGGTTCGCGTCTCGGGCTGACGTTCCATCTGCAAACTGGTACTCAAAGCTTTGCAACAGAACATCGTCCGTGTCATCTGCAAAGGCGAGCTCGAACGAGTAGTTGGCTGCAGGAAGGGAGAACGTCGTCTCCACGTCCGTCGTGGCCATGATAAGCTCGACGGAAGGACACGCTTTCACCCAGAGCGTGATAGAGACTTGACCGACGGGAATGTCGCACAAGGTAGCAGCAACGCGAAGATTGAAGTCTTGCATCGTGGTGTCCTGTACCTCAATGCCCTCAATGGCGTCGTTCACCTCTACGCCGGCCTCGTCCAAAAGCTCTGCGTTGGTGCTACTCTCGAAAGTGTGATTATCCAGGGTAAACTCCAGTCTGACCTGGGTGTTGGTTGGCACGTTCAGGACGAACGAGCCGTCGTCCGAAGTTAGATTGGTAGCGATGGCACTTGCACTGCTGTCAGCATCGACGTTGAAGGCTTCCACGGTCACGCCAGAGACCTGGCAAGAGTCGCTGCCATCGTTAAAGGATTGCAGAACGGTTCCGGAAAGCGCGCGGCTCTTGATATCGACGAGTCGGATCTCGCGCGTCTTGAGGTGCTCAATCGTGTACGTATTGCCAAGGTCTCGGGCCGTCTCCAGCGAGCACTCGCTTCCCTCATCGTCTGGGCACAGTCTAATATCGGTGTCTGAGTCGGGCAAACTTGCATTGATAATGGTCACCGTAGAATCATCATCGAGAGCTGTCAAAGAGCTGTCAAAGAGGTCGCCAAAGACTCGACTGGTGCCGTCGGTGACCACATACTGTTCCTCGCCTTCCTCGCCGACTTTGAAAAAGATGACCACGCCCTTGGCTCTGGGATTACCGCTAATGTCCGAGACGAAAAAGTTCCCGCCAGCATGGAACTTGAGTGTCCGCGTAACGCAGTTTTGCGCAATCTCTTTCGGTGTGCTCGATTCAGTATTAACGTCATCCCACTCGGAAAACTTGCTATCTTTGGTCCAATACAGCCGCAGACAAGCCGTGACGTTATCGCCGACGGAGAAATCATTCAGAGAAACGCTCACATACGTGTCGCTTGGTTGACTGCAGTCAATATCACGGACGTTGTCCCATGTTTTGGTAATGCTCGCTTGAGAAGCGTCGTTGAGTGTGATGGGCAGGTTAAACCCCACCACGATCTTGTTTTCGATCATGTTCTCGAACGTGACTTTGACATGAATGTGCTCAGAGTCAATCAGCTCTTGGGTCATATCCCAGCCACCCTCCTCATCGTCAATGGTCGGAATCGCGTATTTGGAGAAGTCAAAGCTTTCAGGGTCCGGATTGTAGTCCAGTGACCCGAGATAGTTTCCGAGCGCGGAGTTCCGGCAGACCTCGTGCTCGCACCCGGTACCGCTGCGGTCTTCAGCGCATTGCTTTTCATCGGTTGGAGCCGTGAGCACAGCCGTGGCAAGGTCACCGCAGTAATTTCCTCCCTGACACAGGTTCATTTCACCGTCGACGCAATAGTAGCCGCTTTGACACGGTTCGCAACTGTCGACCCCATTTGCAGGCTCAGTGTTGGTGATGTAGTAGCCAGGGGAGCATGTATGGCAATCCTTTGTGCCTGCGTAAGTGTCCATAGTGCTATCATAAGTTTCGATTTCGAAAGCCGCAACAGTTTGAAGCTTGCACTTCATTTCGTCAGCATTAAAGACGAAAAGCATGCATGACCCTTTCCCTTGACACTTGCGTCGGCAATCATGAGGGTTATGCACGTCGTCAATGACTTGAATGATGGAATCTGACCCAGTCCAATCGTAATTGTGTTGCATGCACCCCGGCAGCTCGTACAGCTCAGCAGCGCGAGTACCAGCATTCTCGTTTCCTCTATCGCCTGGACAAGAGAGGACGGCAGAAAGAAGAGTCTTGGGGTCCGAAGCGGTGGCAGAGGTGAAGTCTCCATTGAATAAGGGCTTGTTGTCGTAGAAGACGCACTCTTCACTTTTTGAGTCGTACCTCCATGAGAGGCAAGGCATTGAGCCGATGGTTGCTTCGCTATAATCTTGGTTGGCCTTGGACCACTTGCAAAGGTAAGGGGAGTCTGTCATTTCAACCTTCATTTTGTTCGGTGTATCAACCGTTCCCCATATCATTGAATCACTGTAGGGGACAGTTTTGAGAGGATTCGAGTATGCGGCGCTATTGTAGAAGCTGACTTTGTAACAAGGCGAGGTTCTGAAGTGCGTGAACGTATCTTGAAGAAAATTGCCTTCTCCCGTAATATCTTCTTTGAGACAGGTTTCACCAGAGCCTTGAAAGCTCGTGCTCTCGAGGAAACAATTCTCGCGACGGAACCGTCCTCTGAACGCATCCCTTGCTTTCCAAAGCGTAACGCCACGATAGTTTGAATGTTTCCAGTGATCGAAGCAGCGTTCATGACATTCCACGGCGCTGTTGACGTCCTGGAGTGTCTTGATGAAATGACCGTCTGGCCAGGTGTGCAGCCCGAGGTTAAGACAGCCCAAGAAATTACCCATGTTTTTGCGACGGTTTGCGACGGTTTGAATTACGAGTCCATCCGTGCAGGAAAGACTGGTAAGTCCGACAAGCAGCGCGTACACGAGCAAAGGGAACATCATCGTCTGCAGCCTTGTCACTCCGGCAATTCCAGATTGCCTGGCGATGCTGGTTTGCTTCACGCGAGCTGGAAAAATGCTGCCAGGACCGTACGTCCGTTCTGCGCTACGCAATTTCCTGCAACGAGTATGAATGAGCGCGAGAGTAGGCGCGCGCCTGCGCTACGCAATCGCAATCGCAACGGAACGAGTCCAGTTGAAACATACGAGTCATTTTTCGGCGGCCGGAGGAACTATGCACATAGTGATCGGTTGCGATAGCGCACACGCATACATTCGGCTCTCTTGCGTGTATTGACCGACCAGCCGTCGCGGTCACGCTGGAAAACGCTTCCGGCTATGGCGTCAAGTACCGTTGTACCTTTTCTTCGTTTGAGTGTAGACTCGAGCGTAAAAAGAACTTGCTGCTGCTGTTAGTTAATACTAGCCTTGGCCTACCCACTGCACGCGCTAACATGTAATAAGTTGTCAGTGATAAATAAAAAAGGGAAAATCCCTTGCTCGACCGAACTTGCTAGCCGAGAGGGAAGTGCTAACAGGAAGAAGAGGCTGGATGAAAGAAAAGCAAAATCCCTCGCTCGGTTGCGGCCACGGCGAACATTGCTCCTCTCTGCAAGAAGCCGTCCGGGTGCCGAATGCACAAAATCCCTCGCTCGACCGAACTTGCTAGCCGAGAGGGAAGTGCTAACAGGAAGTAGAGGCTGGATGAAAGAAAAGCAAAATCCCTCGCTCGGTTGCGGCCACGGCGAACATTGCTCCTCTCTGCAAGAAGCCGTCCGTGTGCCGAATGCACATCAACAGCGCGTGCCTAGCGTCGCTCTGTCAGCGCAGGCAGGCGCGGCAAAGGTCGCAGTGCAGGTGCAGCTCCGACTGATTGGCATAACACAGTTTCCTCCATGAATGTATGGGACAGCGCGTGCTGGCTGAGGTGGCAGGCAGGCAGGCCGTCGAAGCGCGAGCCTGGTCGCTACTTGCCCCCACCCACGCAGGCAGCCTTTTTATTTACTACGAGCGGCCAGCAGCCTGCAGCAGCAGTAGCAGCGGCGGCCAGCCGCTGCGGCCTGCCGTGGCTGTTGACCAAGCCAGCTGCCAATCGGGCACAATCGTGAGTCAGTCACGACTGACTGACCCGGCTTACCAGGCAGGAATAATAAAAATTTAACGATTAGCCGAGACCTAGGCGAGCGTTAGGCGGTGGCGGCGAAGCCGTCAGTCACCGGACAAATGGTGTATGTTTAGCAAAATGACGAATTGGCTCGACGGAAATCGACTGCGTAGACCCGAAGAGATTTCGAAGGCGAGCATCTGTCATGACTGGGAGTGCCAGGAATCATAAATCAGATAATTTATTCTGTAAAAGGCGCCTCGTCTGAGCGCTTAAAGTGAAAGCGAGATAGGCCTTGGCCAGCCAGACCAATCCCGGCTCGTCGTCTTTCGCGCGGTCGCTGAGGTCGATGCTCGATCAAGGTTGTTGCTATGCTATCATTGCCAGGGACAGCGGAGCTCGGAGAGGCTTCGGGTGTGACCTAATCGCCGGGCGACGTGGCTGATCTTACGTATAGGCCACTACGGCGTCGGTATACTTATCATCATGATAGTAGGCCTAGTCCCAAATCGGCGCCTTTCAGCCGATTGGCTTAGCGATTTAGCGATAGGAGAGGATGGCCAGGGCCGCCGCGACGGCGCTCTCAGCGCTGTCCGCGCAGGACCAGCGCGGCTTGGAGCTCGCCGTGGAGGCGCGCACGCTGGGCACGTGTGCACCCAAGGCTGGCAACGACATGTAGGTGGCTGGAGTGGCGGTGCGGCTGGCGAGGTGGGTTGGTTGAATTTGGAGGGCAATGTCGTGGCGACGAGGTTTGCTTGCGAGAGAGGCACCGCGCGCGTGCGAGCTCGGGCTAGCCATGTGCTGGCCTAGACATCACGGACGCACACGCGTGCTGTGCGCTTTTCTTAGGTTTTGCTTACTTGCTTATCTTTGAGGCAGGGGACGAGTCCGGGCTGACGAACGAGCAAGCTTTGTGCGCGCAACAGGGGGGCTGTTGTCCTCGATAACCAAGGCCAAGTCCTCGTCTGGGGCTTTGCGAGAAGTATGCGTCGCGATGCACAAAGCGGCGCGATCGACCTCCACGCTGAGGCAGATTGCATCACACAGGCAGCTCGGCGAGGCATTCCTTTGGAAGGAAAGGCCATCTACATCACGTCGGCACCCTGTGCAAGATGTCTGCCTCTCATTCTTGGCGCTGGCATTGTTCGTATTTTGCATAGCGATCCCTTAACCAAGTACATTGGGAAACACAATGAGCAGTGGGCACGCCAGCTTCTCATCGACTCAAAATGTGAACTCTTCGAAGATATCGAGCGTCCCTCGTACAAGCAGATTGCTGTCAACACAAGGACGCTCGCGCCACGAGAAGCCGCAGTGGAGGAGCGCATCGACCTTGAAAAGTTAGTGCCAAGAAAGAAGCGTCGCGTTACTGATGTACCAGCCAAAGAAGAAGCCCCGTGACCGGGGATGCAAACATCTTGTGGTGGTGCAATTTGACGATACAATGATGAGTATTTTACAGGGGCTTGGCCTACGTTGTTTTGCCATCAAATGTAGAAGATGTGAAAGAAAAGTAGAATGGCAGCGACCTAATCGCTCGCACGGGTGTCAAATTAGACGATATGGAAAAGAAGGGTCATGAACTGTCTTTCAGCGGTGCAGTAGCCAACGCCAGACAGAGCTGCCCGTGCTTGTTGTGCCGGAAACCGGTTCGCGCGCAGCCCTTGTGCCGAGCCCAGGCTCGCCGTCCTCGCCTTGCTCACCGGGCCTCGTGTGTCGCCCCGGGCGAGCGTCACCAATGGCTGAAGCGGAGTGCGTTTTTTTGGAAAGTTGAACCAGATTCGAGGAACGATCTGCGAGCGAAGCAGACGAAGATGATAAGGCACGCGTGAATGGCGAGCGCGAGGAAGGCTTGGCCGTCTCGAGTCGATTTGTTGTTTCCAAACTATTACATGACCCCTCGCCGACGACCGTGGCTGGATATGCAGTCCGAGTGAGAACGTGACTGCCGTCAATCGAACTGCCCGCGCCGTTAAGACTACTCTCGCCAGTACTGCGATCCTTTTTCTTGGATATCGTTCGCTTCAGTCTAGACATGCGACCTTTTTCACGTGCCGGCACAGGTGGCGGCACCAAAGGTGCTGAAGGTGCCTTCGAGGCCGAGGGTGGCGGCGCTGCTGGGGCCATTGGCGGAGGAATTGCGATGGCAGAGCTGCCCATAGAGGCCGGCGCGCTGTTCGCGGTATTTCCCCGCGCTTCATTCGCTGCGCTCCCCGTGGAGTCTACCAATGACGCAGAGACGGAGGCAGTGACGGAGGCGAGTATTGCAACAACCTGAGGGTCGATGGGCGCTGTGATGACGTGTCCAAGATCAACGAGATGTGCAGATGGCCGTTGAAGACTTGCCTCGTAGGCCTCTTTGACCTGGTCGACTGCTGCGCGCATGGCCTTAAACTCGCGATCTCTCACGAGGTTGTACTCGAGCACGAGGAACATAAAGTGTCGAAAGGACTTGTGCAGAAAGTCCTCGGCATCCTGCTCATGGAGAATTTGCAAGCAATGGTGGAACAGAATTGCGTACACGCGGAAAAGGCGCGTGTAAACCTTTTGCACAATGTCGAGAAAGTCATCGGGGAATAGAACGTTTTCGTCGACGGGGAAATAAAGGCGGTTGTTCATCGTGGCCTCAACCCATCCCAACACGTGCTGGACGTATTCTGGTCCGGACATTCGAACGGGCTTGCGCTTCGGTGCCCCCAGCGGAGCGGCCCAGCGATACTCGTAGTGCGGTGGAAAGCCTTGCCCAATTTCTGCGAAGCGCTCCTCGAGTTCTTCGCTGCACATATCATACATGAGACAGACCTCTTTGAAGAATTGAAACAGATTTGTCGCCAGCCATTCATACGTTTCTTCACGTCGGCCAATCTCGCCCACGAGAAGAAGGGGCTCCTCCTCGGCAGTTTCGTCTGCGACTTCGGGCTCCAGCGAGCTCGCGTCGGTGGAAATTGTTGATTGCGAGTCGCGCGATTCGGAGGGTACGAGTCTTGTGCGAAGGGATGTCTCTCGGCCTCTAAAGTTGCTTGCAGGCGAGTCATTGGGGTCTTGTTGGTTTCCGTCACGCGCGGTCCTTATTGCATCTTGACGACTCTCTTCTTCGCCATCTTCTCGATCGTTGTCGCCATCTTCTCGTCTGTTATCCTCGTAATTGTGTGATGCAAAGGCTTTGTTGGCGTTCGTGGGGCCGATGCGATCCATTGCGTTGTCTGCATCTTCTTTGACGGTATGAGGGGGATCCTTGGCAGCTTGACAAATGACACAGTCGACGACGGCGCCAACGTCTTCATTGTTATCTCCGCTCTCCAATCCAAGTTCCTGCAGGCGATTATGATGCAAGATGTGATTCCTGCGTACAGCCCAGGATGGCTTGGCCCTAGCTCTGGCCGTGGAGGTCTTCACTGTCGACGCCGAGGCCTTGTTGAGCTTTTGCTTCCCCCCCGCGGAGGACTTCATGCTCGCGGCGGGACCGTCTGCGTCGCATTGCTCACTCCTCGACTGCGCGAAGACGATCGCCTTGACAGGCAGCGAGGTGTCCTTCTCCTCCTCGAAGGCGACGCAGCTTGTGGCCGCGAGGTCCTTGGCCTCAGCCTCAACAGCGAGCCGCGGGAGGGCGTCTTTTGCGTCGTCCTCGGCCATGCTCTCCTTTCGCGCCTCTCGCGCCGCCCACGCCGAAGCGGCCCGGGCTTCTGCGGCAGCTGCGGCCGCGGGCCAGGCGCCGCGCTCCCGCGTGCTAGCGCGCTTGCTTCGCTTCGGCCGGCACCGGCCAGGCCCGGCTCCGCCCGGAGCCAGCTGCGGCTCGCCTCGCCCCGCGTCCGCGCTCTGCCGCGCCCCGACCCG
>KN805420.1:20032-79855 GCA_000818945.1 Schizochytrium sp. CCTCC M209059
GAGCGCGCGCGCGGGCGAGCGAAGGCGGGCGCGGCGCGGCGCGGCGCACGCGAGAGAGCGGACGGCCGGCCCGCCGGCGCGCCGCGCTTCTTGCGAGGCAGCGAACGGGGACAGAAGAGTGGCGAGACGCGGGCCTGCCGCGCGCGCGGGTGGGGGCGCGCGGGCGGCGCAAGCGAGCGCCTCCGCGGCTTCTTCGCCTGTGGCGCGGGAGCGAATGGACGGCCTGGGCGGAGGCGGGAGCAGCACGGTCTCCGCTTGCTTCGCGCGCGCGGCTCTCGAGGCTGATGCAGGTCTGTCTCTCTCTGTCTGACTGTCTGTCTCTCTCTCTCTATATATACGTATGCCGTGTCGTCTGTCTGTCTTTCTGTGTCTATCTGTATACGTACGTATGTCTGTCTGTCTCTGTTTCTCCAGTGTATAGTCGAGCGTAGTTAATACCCAACTGACGCGACCCACCTCGTCCCAGTCCAGGCCGCAGCAAGCTGAGCTGCCCGGGTGCCAGACTTCGCCGCCCCACGCCGCGCTTCTTCCTAGCGGCGGCCCCGCATGCTCCGAGCGCGGACGTCTTGATAGTGGCGGCAGCGGTGGCGACGACGGCGAGATGGGTCGAAGACGAGCGAGGTCATGGGCCACATTTGGGCCACACCAGCTCAGCTCAGCTCGGCTCAGCTCAGCTCAGCTTAGTTGAGCAGACCCAGCCTTACCATGGAAACGATCTCCCCGAAGATATGGCTGTCATAGCCCAATTGGTACAGAGTGGGTGGGCGCGAGAATCCTTGAGATAAGCGTGAGGGCTCTAAGCTGGAATGAGTTGAACAACCGCAGCGGTCGAATGTGAAAGCCGAGCTGATGGGCAGCTTGCTTGCTTGCTTGCTTGCTTGCTTGTTGCGAAGGAGCGCCTTTCATCGCTCGCCATTGCCCGCAAGTCTGTGGCCTCTTACGGCATCTGCCGATGCGACAAGCTTGTAGATGATTGTTGGAGAGAACATCAAGTGCGACACACAAGCAAAAAGGAAACATTGTGCCGAGCTTTTGGTTTGCCTTGAGCCGAAGCAATCAGGGCATTCACACGAGGGTTGACGGGTAGTCTCGTTCAAGGTAAGCCCGACCCTGCGCGTAAATTTTTCAGCCCAGGGTGAACGATATGGAATGATCGGATGGGCCTAAAGTCTACTATTTAGCCAAATTGTGCATAGTAGGACTATACAAGCCTTCATCTCGCTGTATCGCACTAGTGAGTCTGTTCGAGGCAGCAAAAGGCGAACCTGCGTGCACGTATACGCCGATCAAAGCAAGTCGAACAAACCAGAATTGCAGAAAGTATACATACCTTGAGGAACAAAATTTGAAACATGATGATAAAAGCAAATGTGGAAAAGAGTATAAAGTGGGTGATTTGCGTCACGATTACACTGCTGCATGCATCGGATTGCTAGTCTCAACCTTGGAATGCATTTCGGTGTTTGCGCTGACCGCATCTGAAGCAGTGCTGCGGCGCTTCCCTTCTTGGCGTCGGCGCCGTCGAATGATGAAAAAGGCTGCAGCAACGACCGCAACAACGCCCACAGTCACGCCAAGCCCAACGCCAAGCATCAAAGAGTCGGCGCCACTACCATCCACCCCTTGGTCATCCTCGCTCTCTACGTAAGACGAGGCGACGGCCGCATCGCTTGGAAGAACCCGAGCATAGGCGACTGCCACCGCAGCGCGCCGCTCCGAATCCGTTTGCGTGCCCCACTGGGCCAATGTCGCCGTGTCCTCGTCGTGCTCTGGCAAAACAGGCACCACAAATGTCCTGCTCACACTGCCATCAGCGAGCGCACGACGACGGCCTCCTGCGGTAATCACCTCTGCGACATTTCCGTGCAAGTCGTGCACGCCTCGGAGCTCCATCGTCACAGTCGTGTTGCTCCATAGCGCCACCGCAGCTGCGTCGGCAGTCTCCATCACGACCGTGAGGTCATACAGTCGCGAAGCACAAGAAATGCTTGTTGTCGCGCTGAGCTCTCCCGAAGCGTCCGTGATGATCGCCTCGAGATCCACGTGACCGCAATCAACAGGCTCATCGAAGCGAAAGTTCGCCACTGGAAAAGAGGATGTCGCCACACGCACTTTGCTCGCCGGCGCCCAGGCCATGAGAACGGGCCCGATGGTGTCCAGAACGCCAAGTCGCTGGCTCGACCGCGTTGAGCCCACGCTGCGGCCCTCGACCGCGCACGAAGCACGGAGCTCGAACAAGAATCTGCCCTCCGACGAGGTCTTCGCCTGCAGCTCGGCAGCAGTCAGATCCATCGCCGTGCTCCCCGTCGCAAAGCTCGTAACTTCGAACCAGTCCCCAAACGTCGCAGATCCGTCGTACCGAGCCGCCCACAGCGACACCGTCGAGGTCACTGACGAGTCTGAAGCGGATCCGCGCGAGAATGCAATCGGAGTCGTCGGCAAATCCGACGTCAGCGCCCATGTGGCGGAGGCATCGGTGAGCGCTCCCGCCCAGCTGATCGTCGGACACGTCGAGGCCCAGTTGAGATCAAACGGCAACGTACGCGATACGTCGTCGTCGCAGACGGAGGTGACTTCGATATTGACGGTCGTGGAGCGGATGCGCTCATCGAGACGCTCGTAAAAGACGGTCACTGGATGCTGGCGGCGAGCTCGCACATCAATCTCGACGATCTGGTTCAGACTTGTGCCAGCGACGCTGTACACGATGCCTCCCGTGGCGCTCTGCGCGTCCACCGAGATCGCAAGAGTGATGTAGTCGCTGCTCACGGGCATCGAGGACGTGTCGATATAGAATGAGAAGCTGCCCGTGTTCTCGGTCAGCTCAATGGCCGGTTTCTCGTTATACGTCAATGCAATGACCTCACGGGCGTCGGTGCCAGGAATGTTCGGACACGAGGTGAGTCCGCCGCACACGCGGTACACGTGCGTACCGCTGAAAGGAGACCGGAAGAGCTCGACACAAATCGAGTTGCCATCGCCGGCCAGCGCGAGATGCGTTGTAATCGACGTCGACATGGCCTCCCCCTCGGTCGTCACTCGCTCCACGGAGGTGGTCTGCACAACGGATGTCTCGTGCGACACCTCGGTCGTAGCCTCCATCGTCACAAACCAGAGATCAACAGAAACACTCGCGGAGACGCCCAGAGACACGTCGAGACTACTTGAGCTGGAAAACGACTCGTAGTCGACAACGGAGTCGACTTGGCCAGACACGCTGTCGACAATGTCAATGTCAGCGTCGCTGATCTGGATGCGATTGACCGCAGTCGTCGTCCCTTCGAAAAGATTCTGGCCGGCAAGATCAATCGGATTCTTGAGCGCCGCCTGGTAATCGTTTTCCCAATGCTGGAGCAGAGACAGCCAGCGCTCGCGCTCAAGTCGAGCCTGCGCGACCAGATTCGCCGACCCTGCCTTGTCACTCTCGACCTCGATAGTCCGTTCAATCAGGTCCAAAGAGTCCTCGCACGCGCGTCGCGTTTGGACAACCATCGACGCAACCTGATTGCCCCAGGCGATCGAGTCTGCAGAGGTCACCATGCACGTCTCTTCGTCAAACGCCAGGTGCACCGCCTCCGAGAATTGCGCCACGCTGCCAATGAACATGACCTGGTCCACCGCACTGCCCGTCTCAGCGCTCGACGTGGTGAGTATAAAAGAGCGAGAGGTTGTGCTCACTTCAACCTGATCGTTGTACGACTCGACTTGCGCGTCGACTTCGCCGAATCCGAGGCCAGCAGAGGTTTCCACAGAAGCGGATGAAGAGCCTACGCTGGCGGAGACCGTGACGCCAGTGTTTATTCCCGATTCTGTCTCCACAATCGCCTGCGCCGAGGTCTGCACAGCAAACGAGCCCTCAAAACTCATGCTCGCATACGACCCATCGCCTCCAGGAGGAGCGTAGAGGTAGTGCAGCGGGATAGAGTCCTCACTGGAGAACACAATGGTCGAGCTCTCGCGAATGCTCTTCTCGCCGAGAATAAGAGCGTTAAGGGTCGCTTCGAGACCGGCGGTCGCATTGTCCCAGACCCTGGGGTTCCGCATGCTAAAGTCCACCGAGCGGATGAACTCGGCAACCCCATGAGAAGCACCGTCTCCAAGCGGCCGCTGCGGCTCTCCGCAAATAACGCTCGCGGTCGTGACGGATCGGCTCTCGTAGTTGACCTCGGCTACTGCAAACGCGAACTCGCAGGGAGCATTCGGATCGCAATCCACATCGATCTCGGGCGCCAGGTTGCTGACCACCTTCACGGCTGTTCCGCCAGGAAGAGTTCCGCACGTTTGGCTCTTGTACGTCTGCGTCGATGTGATGCGAATTGGGATCGTGCGGCCTCCCTCGATGATGGTGTCGAAGGGCACGTCAGAGCACGATGCGGTGTCGAAGAAAAGATTCCCAGCACGCACAGACAAGTCGATCACGGGGATGGGCTGATGGAGCATCTCCATGAGGCCATCCTCAATATTCAGACTCACGTATCGTGTGTCACTCGTGGGGAACTGGTACTCGAAGCTCGCCTGCACGTCTCCGTCGTCTGGAAAGTCAAGACTCAAAGTATAGTTGGCAGCAGGCAAGGTCCAATCGTTGATGACATTCGAGGTTGTCCGAGCGAGCTCGACGCCAGGACATGCGTGTACTTGTATGGCAACATCGACGGTGCCCACGCCAAAGTCACACTCGGTTGCGCCAGCTCGAAGGCGGAGAACACGCTGCGTTGTGTCGCTGATCTCGAGGTTGGCAAAGTTGTCGTTAACCTGTCGCCCCGAGCCGCTCAGCAGCGCAGTAGTGACGGCGTCGCTGGAGTCGGCGGCTTCAAAAGTATGGTCGCCGTAGGTGAGGAGAAGTTGCGTCTGCGTGTTGATGGGCACATTGATCGCAAAGCTGCCATCGACTGAGGATGAGGTCGTATAAGCAACGACTTGATCCGTTGCGACGTTGATTGCTTTCACAAGAACGCCTCCAACGTGGCAAGAGCCAGAACTTTCAAAAGTCTGCGTAATCGTTCCTTCAAGCGTGCGGCTGAGAGTGTCGACGAGGCGGAGCTGGCGTGTTTCCAGGTGCGTGAGGGAGAATGCTGCAGGAAGGCTTCGTACGTTATCCACGGTGCACTCGACATCATCATCGTCTGGGCAGAGCTTGATGTCGGTCTCAACGCCTGTCTTGGACGCGCTCACAAAGGTGATGCTTGAGTCAACGCCATGAAATGTCACGTTGTTGTCGAAGATCTCGAGCGTGACCTCACCAGCTGCATCGGTAACAGCCTGAAACGTGTCTTCGCTCGTGCCGATCTTGTATTCCAGAACCACGTCTTGGGACCCGGAGGCCGCATTGATATCGTTTACAAGAACCTTACCACGAGCAACCAGACTTATCGTTTGCGTCACGCAGGATTTAGCTTCCTCTTTAACTTCGCTTGGGTGCGTCTCGGATATTGCGGCCCAAGTCAAAGGCTTGTTCAGCTCGCGCCAGGTGAGCTCCAAACAGGCGGTGAACTCGTCACCTACACGCAAGTCCGGATCGAGAGCAAGTTGAGGAGCGTTCTCTCCAGCCGATTCGCAATCGTTGAGATGGTTTCCCCAGCTTATCGCAGTCGAGTCTCCCACGCTGCTGTCGACGGCGAGTCTGTACTCTTCGACAATCGTCATTCTAATCATCTCTTTGAAAACCGATTTAACATGAACAGCGTCCTGGGCTGCGGAGTCCGTGGGCGGTACAGAAAGAACCAGTTCCCAGCCACCTGCATGTTCTGCGTCCGTGGGAATCGCGTACGCGGAGAAATCGAAGTCAGCAGGCTCCTTAAAAGTTAGCGCACCGAGCTTTTCGCCAAGTGCGGAGTCCCGACACACGTGGTGCTCACAGCCAGTGCCGCTAGAATCAGCGTCGCAGCGATTCTCACTGCTTGAATCCAAGAGCGTAGAAAGGCCTTCGACGCCGCAGAACTTTCCAGCCTCGCATGCAGTCTTTTCACCCTCGTAGCAGTAGTAGCCCTTGGGACAGACATAGCAGCTGTCGATGCCGTTGGCTGGATTGCTGTCGCTGATGTAGTATCCGGGAAAACAGGTGTGGCAATCTTTCATTCCTGAGTAAATGTCTTCGTTGGGCGATTCATATTCATTTCTGTAGGCATTGGCAGTTTTGAGCCAGCACCGGTTGCGATTCCGGGCATAGACCCACACCACACAATCTGAATGCCTCTGGCACCAGCGACGGCATTCGTGGGGATCAGAAAATCCAGTTTCAGTTTCTAGATCAGCACCTGGCCAGTTGTAATGGTGTTTCATGCATCCAGGTGCCTGGTAAAGGTTGGCCACATCTCGGGCTACGTTTTCCTTGTTGAAATCGTTGTCGCAGTACATGTTACCTGTGACTCTTGTATTGCCCTGCGAAGGGTTCACATTTGTGAAGCTTCCACTGGGAGGGAAGGGTGTATCCCGATGCACCTTGCACACGTTGTCTTTCGAATCGTACTCCCAGGCGATGCAAGGGTAGTGATTTCCATGCGCCCCCCATCCTTGATTGTCCTTTGACCAGCTGCAAATATATGGCGAGCTCTTGATTTGAACGTTGAGCTTGTCCGGGGAGTTGCTATTCTTCTCGTGGAGGGGCTCCGACTGGATGGAATCTTTGTAATAAAATTGCGCTTTGACGGGAAGGGGGTTGGAACTAGCATCGCCCTGGTGCAAAGTGCCTTTGTAGCACGGCCATGCTTTCCAACTTTCCGTCCAGTCGTGTACGAATGAGTCAAGGTCGCCGGTCCTTCTCGCAGTACAGGACTCTTCTGGGTCTGCGAACTGTGCAACTTGCAGGTAGCAACCTTCGTGGCGAAAGGCAGCACTCCAACCATCGTTGTTCCAGAGCTCTATACCTCGACGCTTCGATGCTTTCCACCAATTCATGCACTTGTCGCGACAGTGACCTGCGTTCGATGCTCCAGCGTTCTTCATGACGGTGATACTCCTCCAGCTCGGCGTACCTAGAATAGCACATCCAGGAAACTTGCTAATGGTGGCCTCACGGTTCGCGACTGTCTGGATCTTGAGTCCATGCGTGCTGACGACGCCAAAAAGACTGGCGATGAGAGCCCATAGCGCGAATGCAGACACCCCTCTTGTTGTGCCCTCTTTGCTCGGTCCTCGGTGGTGATTGCGATCTGCAGCTGCTGCGTCGAATTGCTTCTTTTGGCAACATTTCGAATCGAGCTTGTTCGTTCGTAAATCTATGCCTAGGCTGGTAGGCTCAGCCTGGGGCTAAGGCTGCTTTGAGCTACGCATTTCTTGACGCAAAGCAGGCGCACGCAGGATGTCCGGGCGGGTTGGCACTTTCCATCTTCCATCCCTCGCTCGGCAAAGAAAGCCAGATCTCAAACGACTGTGAGTGTCGGAGCTCACGGGGCTACTTTCCCGCCCTTTCTCTCGCAAAAGTAAGGTGTATCGCATGGCACGCGCGGCCGTTCCCCTGCAGGACGTATTTCTTTTCATCTTTCATCCCTCGCTCGGCTAAGAAAACAAGATCGCAACTGATTGTGAGTGTCGGAGCACTCAGGGCTACGCAATTTTCGAGCTTGCGCATCTGCCGACATCGCGCCATCTGCGCTTTTGCCTGCCGCCGCAGGATGTCCGGACGGGTATTACATTCCTCGCTCGCCTTCGCTTGACAAAGATGACAAAGAAACCAGATCTCAACGGAGGGTGAGTGTCGGAACACTTTGGGCTCAAGAATTACTTCGTTTACTTTCGCATTCGCCGCCCTTAAAGTTGAGTGGAAGTCGCGAGCCACACAATGTGCGGCTTTGCTGGAGTGACTGTGAAGATAATGCGAGTCTTGTAGGAGCAGGTTGGGTTTCAGGGAACCAGGCACTCGCGGTGCATTCTTTTCAAGCTTAAAGCTATAGGCCAAGGAAGGAGCTGACCGCAAGTTTATCGTGAATCGAGGCCCGTGACCAGGCTTCTCAGCTCCAACTGGCTCGTGGAGTCGAGTATACTTACTTACTTATACTTACTTACTTACTTTCTTTCTTTCTTTCTTTCTTTCTTTCTTTCTTTCTTTCTTTCTTTCTTTCTTTCTTTCTTTCTTTCTTTCTTTCTTTCTTTCTTTCTTTCTTTCTTTCTTTCTTTCTTTCTTTCTTTCTTTCTTTCTTTCTTTCTTTCTTTCTTTCTTTCTTTCTTTCTTTCTTTCTTTCTTTCTTTCTTTCTTTCTTTCTTTCTTTCTTTCTTTCTTTCTTTCTTTCTTTCTTTCTTTCTTTCTTTCTTTCTTTCTTTCTTTCTTTCTTTCTTTCTTTCTTTCTTTCTTTCTTTCTTTCTTTCTTTCTTTCTTTCTTTCTTTCTTTCTTTCTTTCTTTCTTTCTTTCTTTCTTTCTTTCTTTCTTTCTTTCTTTCTTTCTTTCTTTCTTTCTTTCTTTCTTTCTTTCTTTCTTTCTTTCTTTCTTTCTTTCTTTCTTTCTTTCTTTCTTTCTTTCTTTCTTTCTTTCTTTCTTTCTTTCTTTCTTTCTTTCTTTCTTTCTTTCTTTCTTTCTTTCTTTCTTTCTTTCTTTCTTTCTTTCTTTCTTTCTTTCTTTCTTTTTAGCCGAGACAAGTGCGACACGGCCGCCAGTGACAAGTCGTCAAATAATTGCAGCTAGCTTGTCAAGTCTGGCAGGGAACTTATCTGTACGCAAACGCTAAAACTTCTAGCGGAGAAGGACTCCCGCTGCGCCCTCACCATCCATCAATCTCACGGATCAAAAAGACTCAGAGAGCGACGCCCGAGTCTTGTGCAAACGCGAGGCGTCTTCAAGGCCTCTCTGAGACTGTCTGCCATTCAGCTTTCAAGGGGCGGCGGAAGTGGGCAGGGGCGAGTAGCAGATGCGCACATGAGGAAAAAAAAATAGAAAATTAAAAAAACATTCAACACTGGGACTTCGCGTGCAGTCCCCTATCACACTACTAACCCGGCCCTACGTGACTTTTCTGCTCAGTGCGAATGAGATGAGGAGTTGCCCACGTGGTATGATCGGATGTAAAGAATAGTTGGACTATAACGTATATATACTTTGTATAAATTTATGTTAGCTTTCAAAGGCGAAGGAGGAGCGCAAATCGAGAACAGCCCGCGATGAGACTCGTCCTCCAAGGCGCCGACGCCGAAGCGGCGCTGGCAGCCTCCCGCGCGGCGGCGGCGGCCCCGGAGGCTGCAAGGGCGAGGGCGAGAGCGCGCGCCCGTGCCGGAGCGCAGGCCGCACCAGTCGCGGGTCAGGCCCTGCGCGCGACAGCTGCGAGGAATGGACCAGGACTTGGACTTGGTGACACTCCCGCGAGCGCGGACCTCGAGGACCAGCGTCTGCAGGCAGCGAAAGGCGGGAGGCACAAGCAGCAGCATGACGGCAGACGGACGGAGCACGAGGCGCTTGCAGCATCGAGAAGCCCGGACCGAGCTAGCGAATCAAAAGAGACGGTCCAAGGAACAAAGAGGAAAGCCTCAGAAAATGGCGACATAAGGCACTTTCTCACGCTTCTCAAGAAGCGTCGCGGCCTCGAGATTAGGCGCATGCGTGGTGATGGAAACTGTCTGTTTCGCGCGATAAGTGCCCAGGTTCTTGGAGAACCCGAGTGGCACGCCGAGGTGCGGGCCCGGGTTGTGGAACATATGACCAAAGACAAACATCACTTTGCAGAGTTTGCCTCGGGTAATTTCGACACCTACCTGCAAATGATGAAACAGGACGGCATTTTCGGAAGTAATCTAGAACTACAGGCGGTCTCGGAGTTGTACAACAGGACAGTTCAGGTTTATCAGCCAAATGTTGAGCACTCAGCTTTATCCGGTGCAGAGCCGATCGCTACTTCCAGAGACCCGACCAAACCCATCAACATCTTTCAGACGGCATACAAAAGCAAAGATGCGCCCATCAGGCTGCTATACTCGAACGGCAATCACTACGATGCTCTCATTGATGCTTGGGAAGCCTCCGTTGGCGTTGGCCTTGGCCTTCCCGGCTTGGAGCCTGGCAAACTCGAGCGCGATCTACTCGAAGAAACTCGAAAAAGAAGTATCGCCGAACTTTATAATATGTACATACCTCGCCCGACCGACAGGGTGGCTGTTGATAAAACGCCTCAGTCGAGTTCTGCAGTCGCACCCTCATCCTCGTCTTCGTCCTCGTCCTCTTCCTCATCGTCGTCCTCTATTCCCTCTTCCTCATCGTCCTCATCCTCTTCTTCGTCTTCCTCCTCCTCATCTTCTCCCTTTCCGGTCATCGCCGCGCCACGTTCGACGTTGCAGTCGAAGCCAGAAAGAAAGTTCGGCAGTCTCTCCCGGTTCGATAGAAACTGAGCAGGACCTTGCTGCAACAGAAATTGCGCTTCTCGAGGCGGCCCTTTGGAAAAGCACAAAGAAAACGAAGATGCAATAGCAATCGCTACTTTAATTTGCTGCGGCCGCGACGCCGAAAACTTTTTGTAAATCCCTCGTTCGAACTCGCGTTATCCGAGGAAGTCTCGCCATCTTTTTCTCGAATCAGCTTGTAAAGGCTTGGAGAGATGATCGCAATTGCAAAGCTTGTTGCGTTGAGCGTTCCGTACTTGTCCCACGGGGCTTGAAGCTGCTTTGCTCGCAAATACTCGCCAAAGCGCGTAAAAACGCATTCTGAAGGTGCCAGTGCTCTTCGGGTTGTCCGGGGAATGAATGACTCGGCGCTCTTCAGTGCAGACATCGTTGGCGTCCCTGCTCGATACAAGAGGCCGATGCTGGTGCGCTGAAAGTCCTCAAACGTAGGCGTGCACAGTATGTTACTAGGTACAGGTCCTGGGTGGGCACGGGGCAGAAGCGGAATGGCTGGCTCCGTCGTTGTGTACACAAAAACCACATTCTCCTCATCAAGCTGTACTTTTTTCAGTCCGCACGTGTCGCTGACTTTCGAGCCAAGCACGTGATGAAAAAGACTCATGCCGGGTTTTGACGAACTTGAAGCACTTACAAGCGCTCTGGCCTTTAGTGAGCTATCGTTCGAGGCAAAGGTGTACATGCGGTCGGTCATCACCCGGTACAGCTTCTTTCCGCGCGAAGCATCTCGCAGTTGAATTCCTAAACTTTGAAGAATGGCATGCCTACCTTTTTCCTCCTCTTCTTGGTCGCGCTTAACAAGAACAGAATTGTCTTGAATTAGTTGAACGCTTTCACCATGATCGGCGCCAGATCCATCCCGTTCCTCCAGAATCTGAGGCACAAGATTTTGCTCCGCTGTCGGTGATGGCGCGGAAATCTCCGCTGTAACAATATGGGGCTCCCAACGAGAGCCGCCGTCTGTGGCTTGCGTGGTTGGCTTCCAAAGAGATTGTGCGGATTTGTACAAGAGACGCCGCTGTTGCATGGGAGGGCGCCGCTTCCGGCCCGGTCCATTTGCACGTGATGATTTCTGAGGAACTGGCCGAGCTGGTGCGTGAAGGTGGTTCCGAAGGCTGCTTTCTCGAAAAGCGGCAGACATCCAGTTCTGATATTCTACGTGAACCGACGTTGTCGAGGTTTGCAAATCTTGGCATCTGCTTTGATTCTTTCCTTTCAACGAGTCTTCATCATCCTCGATGGTCCACGGCAGCTGATGCGTTTCGAATGCAAGACTGGCGTCCATGGAAAGACGCAACTCAGTTTGATATAAAAGAGTGCGATTCTTGTGATTGGACTGAAGAGCAGTAATGATTTGGGAGAGACACCGTTGCAGATATTGCTTGTGGTGGCTTTCGGTGGATTTGCTTGCCCTCTTTATCACCTTCTCCTCCTTCTTGTTCTTCTTCTCCTCCTCCTCCTCCTGCTCCTCCTCCCTCTCCTCCACTTGATCTTCTCCTTTTTTCTCCTTCTCTTGGACGCCAGACTTGGAGACAACCGCCACGTGCTTGGCTAAAAGAATAAGTTCCAATATTGCTTCCCGCGCCAGAGCTATCTGAACGGATTTGTGTTTTGTGGAAAGCTCAAGCAACGCTCGCAGTCCCTCTTGACGAGCAATCACATTTCGAGATTGCCAGGCCATTTCGACAAGAGCACGAAGGCCGGCAGCTGCAATGAAGGCCTGCGTTGAGGTTGCGCCAGTCCAAGCCCCGTGCGAAATAAATTGAGCCCCGATTATCTGCAGTTTGAGATCTTCAGCGTGCAGCAACTCCAGACAGGCGACTAAGGAGGCATCATCACCATCAGAGACAAGCCCAAACAGTTGTCGCCTCCTCGTGTTGCTAATCTTCGGGGCATCCTTGCGCAGGAAAAGATCCAATAGCATATTCGCGCAGGCTTGCCGCTGTGTGAGCCCAAGTCCTGGCTGAATTGCGCCATAGTAAACAATGGAGAGGAGCTGACCGTCAGCTTCAAGGTTGGATCCGGCTCGGACGAGTTTCCAAACGAGCCGCATACTTCCATCGGCGAGATCACGAAAGACCTGCAATGCCGCGTCTTGCGCTTGCAAGTAGAGGGCCGCCTGGACAATGCAGGAAATTTTCTCAAGTTGCGAGTCCAAAACAGCAATGCCTTTTTCTGACTGTGCGATTGACTCGATTGCATGTAGCAAGTTTCCGAAACTTTTCACGCCAGCGCGAAGGCACCCTGTTGTCGAATCGAGAAGGACTTTTGTGGTAGCACGGTCGAATTTGCTCAATAAATGTTCAGTCGCACAGAACATTTGTACTGCGTTTGACAGAGACTCGACAACCTTGCTCGAATCATGCTCGGGTCCAATTTTGGATGAGTTCCGTAGCAATTGGCAGAGAAGGCCAATACTATCCGTCGAAGGAAGCATACAATCTTGCACATTAACATCCCATGCGTCGGGCCGAAGGTGCAGAGAAAAACAAGGCTCGTCAAAGTCGTCTCCTATATCCATGGATAACGCGCCGAATCGATCGAGAATTTTGTGTGCGGAAATGCGGTCAAGCCCACGGGCCCAGCGCATCCACTCTGCTTTTACCGTGCTTGTTTCTAACAATTCCGACGCTTTGTTACTCTGCTCCGACAAGAAGTCATCGCGCACAATGTGGCTGGAGAATTTTTCCACAGCGCTTGCAAGCAGAATGCAGACCTCGCTGTCTTGAGCAGCTTCAATATGCCGTAATAAGGTGCAGAGACCGTCGTTTCTTATACACAAGAATTTGCATCCCCAAAGACTCGAACAGAGATTGTGCAAAAGAATAGCCACCTTGGTATTGCCATGATATTGGACGTCTTGAATAATTGATGCGAGTCTTGCCGCGCATGGGTAAGGCATCACCTCCATAAAGTTCTCAAGAAAGCAGCACCCCGCAAGAGTTTGCAGAGTGCGTTCGCGAAAAATGGGTGCTACGTCAAAGACAAAAATGAGGAGCCTCCAAAGGAAGACTAGCGTGCCCAGTGGTGGAAGGATCTTACTACGGCGAGCATGCAGTATTGTGAGCCCTTGCAGCGCCGCAAGACATCGCTCAGCAGCCAACTCGCGATACAGGCTATCCGAGTCACCCTGACTGTCATGTGCACCATCGAAACAGCTATGCTTCGAAAGCTCTGCAGGCGGTATCCAGACGTCCTCTTTCAATGGGTCGTCAAAGTCTTTTTGCAAGTGTGCACTCAAGCAAAAGTGTAAGCATCGTGCCAAGTGATACATCATACTCAGATTGATCACTTGATAGCCTTCGTGTCGCGAGTGAGAGCTGCCAGACACCGAAGAAAGGTATATTCCTGAAAAAAGATCAGCCACTGCCCCTTGCTGCGACGTCACGCATTGCGCAGCCATATCCAGGACAGCGAAGCGATCCTGGTCCGTTGCGCATTCATGATGAATAATGACACTGAGAAGACTACAAAGAATGAGACTGCAACGATCGTCTCCTCCTAAATTTGCTGTACCAGAAGACCGAGAGAAACGCTCCGGGTCCAACCAAGTGCACAGAGTTTGCGTTAATGCACTGAAAACCTTGGGTCTTTGTGTCTCATGCATCACGCAAAGAACAAAGTTTCCGTACCTTTGCAAAAGGCCTTCCGTCTCTTTGGCGTCGGGCCCTGGTAAGCAAGTGCTTAATACCGCGGCCAAGCTGCATAATGTGTCGGCTGCGCTTGCGTCTGCGTGCTGACTCTCCCCGTTCGCACCTTCATGATTCACTAGACAGGCTTCCATACCGAGATGACTCAGCGCTTCAATGCACTTGGAAAGAGCCCGCATTCGATGCAGTTCCAATATGAACTCTCCGCGCGCGGGCTCACAGCAGAGATTAAATAGCGCGTTTCCTGCTGCTTGTTGCACGCGCAACAAATTGGTTTCCCCTTTTGAGGTACCTCGTGCGTAGACTGCGCTCTCATCGGAGAGTGCAGAGACGAGCGCTGCCGAGACTCCGGACGCGCTCTGCATCGTCAGTCGGTTCCCTTCGCAGACACTCAGATCCCAAAGGGCGTGCACCGCAAGTGTGCAGCTTGGTTCCTCCATCTTTGAACGTATCTGCACAAGCTGGTCCAGATAAATTTGCAAGCGAGCAGTATACTCAGGGCCCCGTTGATGATTCCACGACTCTACGGCCGCTCGAAGATCGAGCGGCGCACGGAGCTCTGTCCAGCCACAAGTGCCGCTTGACTGGGCCATGCATCGCGCTGATCTTCCTTGAGGCTCGACGGCATACCGATGGAGAGGTGGCACAAGCTTTGCTACGCTTCTCATGAACCGTGATCGCAGTCCTTCAAGAGGGCTCAAATTCGATACCTTGAGCTGGCCCACATCCAATGCAGTGGCGTTCTTGGCTGTGCTTGCACTTGCATGATTTGGAAGGCCCCCCTTTCGCGAACGTAATTCTAGCGATCTCGGGGGGAGAGTCTCGTGTGTAGTTAAATAGTCGCTGTCAAATATGGTCTCGAGACTTTGGTGTTGCCGCAAGGTGCGATTGGCTTCTTGCAGCGCGAGAAGACCTGGGGCAATAAAGCACTTGGCTGTCGTAACAATCTGCCGCTGTTCAGCATTTTGCAGTGTCGCTTTTGACGCCGAATGCGTTTCTTGGCGAGATGAACCTCGATCCGCTTCACAGACTGTACTCGTTTGCACAGCAGGGTCTGGCTCGCATGCGGTCTCGCTGCTTGTTTCTTTTCGTGCTATGCTCGATGGTGCGTTGTGCTGCTTTGCTGCTTGCCTGGAGTCAGCATTCTCGCTGTCGGCAATTGACAAGATTGCGCGCGACGCAAAATTGTCCTGCACCATATGGCGTCGGCACGGTCTTCCTGCTCGCGGTGGCCGTGCCTGGAAGCCAATTCAGCTTTGTGTCGGCTGGCTAGCATTGCTCCTCATCAAGCCGAGCAAGTTCCCCTGAAAGACAAGCATTGAGTCGGCAGTCGCCATCGCTCCCCTTAAAGGGACTATCGAAGGGATCCGTTAATGGTTCCCTTGACTCACTGTCACATGGTTGAACGGTGTGCACTGGTCAAGCTGATGGTGCTTAATTTCTGCTACCCACGGCATCTCATCGCTTGGCAGCCACATGGAATTTACACTAAACGATCGCGTTTAAGAAGAGGCGCGTGCGTACGCGCGCGCATGTGCATGCGCACGAGAGCGCGGCGCTGCGCCGTGAGAAGCGCAAGATGTCGGTCGAAAGGAAACAGGCCATGCCCAACCTGCACCGTTTTGCACAGACGCAAGTGAAGGAGAGGCAGGCCGACGTCGTGCAGACATCCAAAAGGGTACGTGCAGCAGGATAAATGGCAGACAGGGAGGCGTATCATACTGTATACGGAGACAGCTAACTCTGCCCAGTACGCAGATTTCGGCCAAGCAACGCGAGCTTGATCAGCGAAAATGGACCTCGAAGGAGCTCCTTAGTCGCTTCACTCCGGTCCTCAGTCTTGCCAAGTCCCGAATACTCCATGTTGCAGCAGGCCATCACCACACGCTTTTACTTGACGAAGCAGGACAGGTGCTCTCCTTTGGCGAAGGCTCTCATGGCCAACTTGGTCATGGCGATAAGAGAAATCTCGCATCCCCACGTGTTCTTGCACGTCTTCAGCGCGAAGTGATTGGGAAAGAAAATAATGTGGTTGCCCTCGCTGCGGGCATGACATTTAGCATCGCGCTAACGAGTTCTGGCAAGCTGTTGAGCTGGGGTTATGGACCTTATGGCGAGTTGGGTTGTGGGGAACAAGCAATCAGCTCCAGCCTGCCTCAGGAACTCGTGCAGGTGCCCACGGCAATAGGCGAATGTGGTTACTCTGCTGTCACCTGCGGAGCGCATCACGTTCTTGCCTTAAGTGCGTCAGACTCCCGAACGCTGTGCGTTTGGGGGCGCAACGAGTTTGGCCAGTTGGGCAATGGGACTCGACGCAACGTCTTTGCACCAGAAACGCTCAATCGAGCAGCGACCTGGTGGACATGCTCTGTCATTTCCATGTCTGCGGGTGATCGCCACAGTGCAATAATCACCGAGGCCGGCGATGTATGGTGTTGGGGACGCGGGCGGCATGGTCAGCTTTGCCAAGCTATGCCAGACCGTGGGGGCAAGACGCCAGACACGGTTACGCCGATCGTTCTCGATGACTTGCGAAATCAATCGTTCTTGCAGGTTACATGCGGAGCGCGACATACCGCAATTCTTGAAGAAAGCGGTGCAGTATCGCTCTTCGGAGGGGCTGCTTTTTCAACCGATGCTCGAGGATTGCATCTTGACTTTGGTGGGGCAGGAGCGGGCACAATCGTTGAAATACAGAGTGGGGGCCCATACCTTCTTGCGCGGGACGACTGCGGACGTGCGTTCTCAGTTCTTTGTGAAACGCAAGCCAACCTTTTACAGCGAGGCGCGGCCCTTTTCAGTAGTAGCAATGCCGATAGCCCAGAGTCACTGCAGAGCGATTTGCATCCCAAGCCTCTTTGCGTGGTTCGGATTCGCGAACCTGCCGAAGACGTCAAGCACTTCGACGAGCTCGTCGACGACATGCTCATTTCTGTCGATGAAGATGGCGCCGTACAGTGCAGCGAGGCTCATAACGCGTGGGATGCAGGAAAGCTTGTGAGCACGAGCCAAGTGGATGTTTTACGTGACGGCATCGCGCAACCCGTGGAAACCCTCTTGTTCGCCGGCCGATCTCCCTTTTTTGCGCCCGGTCAGCTCCCCGCGCGAACGCTTTCGCCAGGGGCAACGGCACGGCGTGCCCGCGAGTTTAGTGAAAAGTTCCAAAAGCAGTACAAGAAGAACATTCCGCCCGTGCTCGTCCGGCGCAAGACGCAATACCTACAGCGAAATGTCGATTTCGAAGGGGCCAGCGCCGTTGAAAAGTACGAGAGCATTATTGCCAAGCACGCAGCAGAATGGGGAGATATTCTCGAGGAGCAAGGCTGGGCGCGAGAGGTGGATAGCGGAAATTACATTCCTTACAAGACATTGTACGATCTCCAGGCGTATGGACGTCGACTCGAGGACGACAATACAATCCTGGAAATGAGAAGAATCTTTTTCCATTTTGACAAGGACGCTTCTGGAGAAATTGATGCATACGAAATGTGTGTCGCCATGCAGCAACTTGGCTACAATGTTAGTGTGCGACGCGCAAAACGCATCATCAAGAGGTACGACAATGACAAGAATGGAACTATCTCCTTGGAGGAGTTTCTGGACTTTTGCTATGAAGAAATCATTCGCAAAGGCCGTAGCATTGGTTGGCTTCGTCGTTTGTTCAACCGGCGGCAGGTTGTCGCGAGAACAGACCCACCGCCTGCAGTACCCTCGAAACTACCTCCTGCCAAACTGCGCCGTGAAGAGCGTGAGCGTATGCTCTGGTTCAAATATAGGCGACGGCTCCGCGCGTCAGGCCGCGTTTACCCCGACACATATGCACGTTTCGTAAAGGCTTTTATGCAAGAGTGCGTGGAGGCAGAAATTTGGAACACCATACCAGTACGATTACGAAAGCAGCTATGTGTGCCCAACTCGCAGCCGCTGTATCATATTGGCGAGATCGATCTGTCCGAATGCGATGTAACGGATGCCTATGTTGACGCCTTATGTACGGCCCTGAAGTGCGCTCCGGTCGTCCGACGCCTTGACTTGCGGCATAATCACATTACTCACGTAGGCGCAGAACTTTTGCAAGAGGTTTTTTTGCGACATGACGAACTTGCTGACTATCAGGATTGCGCCAAATGTCTTGCATGTGGCGACCTTTTGGCCTTTGACGATCCTCGGGATCCACGGACCCCTTCCCAAAGCTGCGGATGCAGCCCTGGCTCGCGAGGGGGTCGACTCTATCAGCTCCCTGTGTATTGGTTGGAGCACGTTGTTATCGAGGATCCCATGACCAAGGCACAACGTCAGGCTTCTCACAAAGTTGGGCTAGCGCTTGAACTTGACGCATTTACAGCAAGAGCTCTACGGAAGAAGCTCTCAATGCGCACATTCTTGCACGGACACATTTCCAAGGTGCGTGAGGATGATCCTGTGACTGACGCGAAGTCGCAGCCGACCAAGACCTTTGGTGAGCGAGACTTCGAGGGCTGGATAAAGCAACGCATTGCTCGTGCTCAGAGTGATCTCGAAAGGGCTCTCACGATGCACGTCGACAACGACGTCAAGATCCGAGAAATTAGGCGCGTTTTCGTTGAAGCTGACAAAGACAACTCTGGCTACTTGGATCAGAAAGAGCTGCGAAGGTGTCTCACGTACTTGGGCATCGACCGCAAGCTTGCCAAAGAAGTTTTCCAAGAAATTGACAAGGACAACAATGGATTCGTCACGCTGGACGAGCTCGAGCAGTGTATAGATATGCTCATCTCTCGCTCAGACGTCAAGTTTTTAGGACACAAGCGCAAAAATGCTGTGTCTGAGAAGGAATTGCAACGCGAAAAAGATGAAATCACACTACTCATTGAGGATCTTGGTCAGTTCGGAGCCATGATGTGGGAGCGATTTCATCTACTGCAGTACCGATCCCACGCCAATGGACGCTTACAAAGCAACACCGTGTCGCTGAAGCGCAAGTTCTTCAATGCAAGTCGACAAGCCTTCCATGCGAGTGACCCACCTATACACGAGAACGCCATCCTAGGCATGATCGAGGACGCTCGAGTCAAGTGCTGGAATGACTTAAAGTCCTCGTTCCCGTGGTCGGCCGAGAGCAAGACGTGGAGCGTTTGTGAGGCCTCACTAGTAAAGTTCTCAGACATTCTGAAAATGCACTATGTCTCTCTGAATCGCCAAGTGAGTGTCGTGAATGTATGCCCTGGTTTACGGCACGCCGTTTTGCTCACGCAGCGCCGAATCCCATGGATTCGTGGCTACCAGGATGATGGCAAGCAAGAGACAAGGCACCTCTGGAATGAGCGAATTGTACATGGTATTCAAAGTTTGGACACTGTACTTGCAGATTGAGTTTGTTTCGAAGCAGAGAAACGTCGACTTCGAGAGACTAATCTAGCAGCTTCAGAAACTTATTGGAGAGACTAATTTTTTTCTTCCCGGCTCGGTATGATCTTCTCGAGGGATTTCTGTAGCTCAACACTCCTTAGAACAGCTGGGGTGTGTAAGATATTGCGAGGCTCTGGTCTGTATTTTCTTTTCTCGGCTGCTGCATGCGCCTGACTATCGCAGACTTTATGCTGCAGAATGAAGGACTCATGCCCTGATTGGCATTCTTTCATGGTAATGTGATTCGGAGACGAAGCGTGTCAGCCAGCACCTTTTTCTGCCCTTGTTTCTTTCTACCTACTTCTTTCTTGGCTGTGACTACTGTGCAACCAATCTGGGCAAAGCACCATTTTTCAAAAAAAGATTCATCAGGCTGCACTCTGCGGTGGTCGCTGGCTCGTTGAGGCAATTTTGAGAATCTAGCCTGCTGCAAGTCACTGGCATCGCCGTCTGGGCGCAGCGTATACTTTTCTGTCACAAACTAAAGCGGTGCTCACAACGGATTCTCCACCGCCGAAGGATTTCCACGCCGACGAGGCAAGGCGAGGCGAGGGACACCATTTGCGCTAGGTTCAGCCTGAGCGTTTACTCCATTCTACAACAGGCCTGCCGCAAGGCTGCAGTCCCGAGTCGAGTTGTCTACAGCCAAAAACGTTCAGACCCTTTTGCTCGCACTGTAGCCCCAAGCAGCCTGACACATATCACGCGCGAGCGCCGCAGACACCCGTCATAGACATTCACTTTCTGTTGGAAGCTAGTAGGAGTCAGCTACCGAGGATTGATCCGATACAGGCGTCTGTCATCCTCAACCGTCAGTCTTAACAAGATCGCGTGCGCACGTGCGCAAATGCCTCCACCGACGATGGGCCGACACTTCGCGGCCCGGACACGCAGCCTGGACGCGCGCCGCGCGCACGCTGCATCACACACACCGCCGAGCGCGCGGCACGGACGGCCGCGGCGCGTGCAGCTCATCCGAGTGCCGTGCGTACATTTTGTCTGACTGTCACGCGCGCGCGTCGCAAGGCACACGTCGTCGCACGCGGCCATGATGGGCATGCTACGCGGACACGGATGGCCAGGGCGGGCCGGCATATGGCCGCGCAAGCCAGGACGCAAGACTCGCGACGCAAGGCCAACGACGCAAGTCTTGTAGCCCGTTTGCTGGCCGCGCAGTCGGGACGCCAAGTCGCACCTTTCGACGGCCCGCCGCGCGGCACTTTCTCGATCTCAACTCCTAAAAACCCCCAGGTATCCAACATCAACATCAATCATCTTCATCATCATCGATACTTTCACGCAACGCGAGGTCAAAGCGCCGTCACGACAGCCCTGCCCGCGGACCGCGGCTGCGAGTTCGTGCGTCGGGCGGCCAGGCCTTACGGGCGCGCGCCAGCACCAGGCGAGGGCATTCTTTGCCCCGTCAAACCAGCACGGGCACGCGCAATGACCCCCGACCGGCCGGAGGTTATACTCCGCCTCCTCTCCTCGCAGAACGAGTACGACGAGTACGGCGCGCGCCTGTGCGCCGTATGCGCGTGCGAGGGGCGCGTGCGAGGGGCGCGCGCTCCGCACCGCACGGCCGGGACACGGCGCGGCAGGGCGCGGCACGGCAGCATGGCACGGGCCGGCATAGCCTGCAGCAGATGAAGACTCGGAAGCAGATTGTGCTCGAGCGCGAGCGCGGGGCGGAGGCGGTGGAGGCGGAGCTGGCGCTGCGCTGGAGATGCGCTGGAGATGAGGGCGGGAGCTGGGGCCCGAGCCGGAGGCAGGGGGCGCCGCGGCCGCGCGTCTCCGTGTGCAGCGGTAGCAGGGCCCGTCGCAGTCGAGGCGTCACGGGGCGAGCGAGGCGCGATCGAGGAGAGAAAAAGAAAGATGCTGCTGCGCGGCCTGCTTCGAACGAAGAAAGTCCAGCGACGCTGGTTCGAGCGCTCGCGCCGCCTCCGCAGTCACAGCAGGAGCAGGCAGGCGGCGATGCTCGAGCGCGGCGCCGCGCAAGATCGCCTCGCCTCGCTTCGCCTCAGTTCGGCGCTCGCGGAGCGAAAATGTAAGCAGGAAAAAGAACGATAGCGAGCCGCACACCGTTCTCACCTACCTCGCGGCGCGTGCACCTGCATCTGCACCTGCTCCTGCACTGGTGACAGTCAACGAGACCATAAATCGGTAATTATAAAGCAATGGAGGGAGCTGCACAGGGCCGGGGGAAGGGGCGTTGTTGGCGGGCCTCTGTGCTAATTGTCGAGCCCAACTCGTATTTGGATAATAGTTGATTGTAACCATTATTAGAGTTTTTACTATATAACCTATAGGATCGACCATCTGTAATTGTTAGGACAGCTTCGAGCTGCTTTTCGAGTTCATCAACGTCGTAATCTTCTTCAAAAAGGTCATCATCATCATCACCATCATCGCTGTCAGTTTCAACACCATCTTCAATCGAGGATTCACTACGAAACTCCTCTACGACACGATCGCGTGAGACGATAATCCTCTTCACCAAGTCTCGACCGGAGGGTTGCTCGAGTTTGATGAACTCGGCATCGAGTCTCTGCTTCACATCTTGAAGAGTGGTGTCCTTCGTGTATTGCCTTGCAATGTTTCCTTTCACGTAAGCCCAAATCAGTTCGATGGGCTGAAGATCCGAGTAGTGAGGTGGCGTGAAGAGGACACGATGCCCTGCCCTCTCTGCTGCCTCGATCACTTCCGGCAGCACCTTCTCCTTGATCCAGTTCTTCAGCAGAACTTTCAGCTGCGCAACTGTGCTCGTTGCGTCGTGCGGTATCTGATAACGATAAAGCGCTGCAATAACCTCCCGTTTCTTTAGCTTCGCGACGTCGGGTGCGGTTGGCGGCAGCGTCTTGTGGTAGCTCGCATTGTCCATCATGATCAGGGACGGCTCATGAAGGTTAGGCAGGAGCTGCGTCCGCCACCACAATGCAAAATTCGTCCCGTTGAAGTTCTTGTGGTAGTCTCCTTTGCTCGCGTCAGCTGCTTGCGGACAAAACGTCCAAATAGAGCCTGGCACGAGGCCAGCTTCACGATCTAGGTATTTTGGACTCGAATTCTGAATGGCAGCCAGAATACAATACCTACGTCCTTTGTGTTGAACGCGCGTCGTTGTGTCTTCCGCGTCCATTGGATCAAATAGACTTTTACCAAACCTATGGTAGTGTTGATGCACGTATGACTCATCAAGATAGACCTCCCTTAGCTGCAACTCAGGCGGAAGGGATCGATTCTGTAAGAGTCTGACGATGTAATCGTCGCGCAGAGCAATATGTTCGACCTTTAACGAAACCTTTCCCGGACGCTTCCCACGGCAGAAGCCCATCGCGACCAGATAGGACTGTGTGGCCCGAAGAGCAGCACTGTAGTCTTTGGCGTCTATCACACCGCCTTCGTCATGGATAATTGAAAGCACCCCAGTCTCTACCAGGTAGTCTGTGACGTGTCTGGCTGACACAGCCTCATGCCGCAGCCGCCTTTCGCGCACGAAGTCACGAATCTTGAAGAATACCTGCTTCGTCGTTGGAACACGTCTCGGCTTAGCCTCTCGATTGCCGCGATTCGAGACTGGTTGCAGACTGCGATCGCCAGTCTCACTGGTTCGAGAATCAGTCCAGCTCTTGATGAGAGGAGCGAGCGTGGACTTGGATATGCCCAGCATTGCGGCCACATTTGCCATCGCGTTAATCGGCCACTTGCGGCCTGTCTTTTTCTGCGAAGCCAACTGATCTTTTTGATACGCAAAATAAGCGTGTAGAGCCATGAAGCGCTCTTGAGACGTGAGCACCGGTCGTCCACGAGCTTTTCTGATGGCCTCAAGTTCTCCTTCGCAGCCCTCGATGGTCGCCGTTACCCGGGTTTTGACGCTTTCATTTCGCGGGCGCCCTTGCTCTTGAGATGGTGATATCCGGCGACGCTTGGGGAACCCGCTCATCGTTTTAGCACACACCCCCTCTTCACCGCAAGTCTGCGTCGTATGCTCGCTGGCGTTGGTCGTAGCCGCGCGCTTCGTCGCGATCTGCACGCCGTCGACTTTTTCCAGTTCATCTTAAAAAGCGCCGCTTCTCGCGTGGACGGAAGGAAATATGAGAGGCTAATTACCGATTTATGGTCTCGTTGACTGTGAATGCCAGAATGCCTGATCTTTCACACTTGGGCGGAGAGGGGAAAAGGAGGTATAGGATGGAAAGGTTCGAATAAATCCCCGGGATTCATAATTCTCCACTAACCAATCTTATCAGAATTTCTGCACGTGCACTGCTCCTGTTGCTGCTGGCGGGGGTGCAGGCTGACTGGGAGCAGGCCGTCCGACGAACGGACAGCTGCAAGCGGGGCGCGTGACCAACCCGGAGCTCTGGCTCGCTGCGGCTTGGCTCCCCCTGCAAGTAGCAACGGCTGCTGCGAGGAAGCAGTTGCAGAGGTTTTGTCTGACGGCAAGCTTGGATACGAGAAGGTTGCAAGCATTGAATAGTGGTGCTGGTTGCAATCCTACCAGCTTGGCGACTAGCTGCTGCTGGTCACCATCGCATGTGCGACGTGATATTGAAAGTCGTTGTCGCTGTCAGTCACAAAATGTATACCTCCTTTTTGGTTTGGACGCACGCTCGGAGTTGACATGGACGCCGCACCTGGCGCACGCCCCATTTGTGAGGATTGCACTGGCGGAAGCGCACACGTCGGCTATTCTCTTTTATCAGTAAGTTGCAATGCACCTGAGCGAGGGAAATCCGTTTGATCAGTTCCTTCAAATTTTGAAAAGAAGAATTTCAGATCGAGAGTTGTTGTGCGCGTATTGAGTCTCCGTTGATGCCTTTGACTTATTTTAGTTAGAGTAGCGTGACTATTACCAATATTTCTGTTACTAGGCCTAGTCGGAAAAACTGGCAAACTAATTAGGCAGATTAGTTTGGGACAGTGATTTTTTGGGTGTGTGCGCACATTGCATGCCGTCTAGTCAACGCAGACGGAAATCCTGGTAGTTCTTTTTTCCTGAGGCAAATTGCGTAGCTACCAAGACGCCTAAAGTACACCCCCGCTGATCGAGGTGCACGCATCCTTTTGAAAGTCAAAGCAAACTCGAAACAAGGCAAGCTCTTGACCGATAAATCGCAAGTAGCACAGAAGCGCAAGGGTTAAGTCGAAGATGAGATCGAATGCGAGCGCCCTTGCGGCGCTCGTGCTGGTCGCTGGTGTTGTGAGACTCAATGGTTTTACAATGCAGAAAGTTGCAGACCGAGTGAGTATGATGGACAGGTTTCCGGGGTGCGTCATCCTTGGTCACCCTGGATATGGCACTCCAGAAGTGGTTGAAACTGAGGAAATCCGGGGTCTCAGCGCAGTAGAATGCCGCGCAAAGTGTCTTGAGCGCTGGAAGACGTCGTCCTATCGTGGTATTTGGGTCACAGGGTCTTCGTTGGAACCCGACTACAGCGCAACCTTTCGCCATGAAACTTGCTATCTTACCGAGCGGAAGTACGAGGATGTCGGACAAACCTGCACGATGTATAGTGACACTGGAGATCTTGGAGAGTTCGAACAGAATCATATTGCTTACTGGAGAGTGTACCCTTGCTACAGCGGAAGTCTTCACGACGGAAATATCGACAGCAGTGGGAACTACCCAGCTTTCGCGAGCGTCTCCTTTCAAGATTCTACCTACGAGCAGGACTTTTCTTCCTCACGAATCAGGAGAGATCTTCCTGACCGAATCGACGTGAGCATCCGGAACGACGGGCCTTACATTTGTAGATGGGCGCATGACAATCAAGACAGTACCGAGGCTGATGTCTCTGACTATGAGCCATGCCTGAGCTGGAAATACGAAAATCCCAACGGCATCGACATTTGCACGCTTTACGCTGCCCCGCCTTACGAGAGGCCTTTTTATCCTCCAACGAATACGTTTCCTTTCAGGGTCTCTGGGCTGATGTATTGCAACAAAGACTTTACCGATGACACCGCAATTCGAATGACCAGTCTGTATGACGAGCCGGGCTGCATGAAGCAGCATTACAATTGGGGAATCGATATGAACGGAGTAGAGGGTGTGAAGAACCCTCATGATTGCCGACGCAAGTGCCAGGAAGACAATAACTGTGTTTTGTTCGTTTTCAATGCAGGTGCACAACGCTGCTATCTTAAAACCGCGGAGGATTTTGAAAGCGAAACTTATAATAGCACTATGGACACTTACGCAGGCACAAAGGATTGCCATACCTGCTCCCCTGGCTACTACATCACCAACACTGAGCCTGCAAATGGGGTCGACAGTTGCGAACCGTGTCAAAGCGGCTACTATTGCGTCGACGGTGAAATGAACCTGTGTCAGGGTGGAAATTACTGCGGTGACCTTGCCACGGCTGTGCTCACGGCTCCGACCGATGAAAAGCAATGCGCTGAAGACGGCAGCGGTACCGGGTGCGAGCACGAGATCTGCCGGGACTCCGCGCTCGGAAACTATCTCGGGTCACTGGACTACAATCCGGACCCTGAAAGCTTTGACTTCTCCAAATACGCGATTCCGACCATTGACGATGAGGAGGGTGGCTGGGATATGACCCAAGAGCTGACTGACGCTGAGCACATTCATGTCAAAGTCACGTTCGAGAACATGATCAGAAGGAACATCGTAAAGGAGTATACCTTGACCATCCCAGGCAGCGGATTTAATGAGTACTGGACAAACCCCCCATTTAGCTGCAGTGAAGCTGGCGTCACGTCCAAGGTCTTTGCTTTGGAGGGCTTTTCCGTTGGCGATATCGTCACGGCTTGTCTGCGGCTGTATTGGACCAAAGATAGCAAGTTTTCCGAGTGGGATGACGTTAATACTGAATCGAGCACACCGAAAGAGATTGCGCAAAACTGCGTTACGCGGACACTCAAGTTCCATGCTGGCGGGAACTTTTTCGTCTCGGACATTAGCGGTAATCCCAGAGCCAAGGGCGTGGTCATCTTTTTCAAAGTCGGCGAGGAAGGCGAGGAACAGTATGTGGTCACCGACGGCACCAGTCGAGTCTTTGGCGACCTCTTTGACAGCTCTTTGACAGCTCTCGATGATGATTCTACGGTGACCATTATCAATGCAAGTTTGCCCGACTCAGACACCGATATTAGACTGTGCCCAGACGATGAGGGAAGCGAGTGCTCGCTGGAGACGGCCCGAGACCTTGGCAATACGTACACGATTGAGCACCTCAAGACGCGCGAGATCCGACTCGTCGATATCAAGAGCCGCGCGCTTTCCGGAACCGTTCTGCAATCCTTTAACGATGGCAGCGACTCTTGCCAGGTCTCTGGCGTGACCGTGGAAGCCTTCAACGTCGATGCTGACAGCAGTGCAAGTGCCATCGCTACCAATCTAACTTCGGACGACGGCTCGTTCGTCCTGAACGTGCCAACCAACACCCAGGTCAGACTGGAGTTTACCCTGGATAATCACACTTTCGAGAGTAGCACCAACGCAGAGCTTTTGGACGAGGCCGGCGTAGAGGTGAACGACGCCATTGAGGGCATTGAGGTACAGGACACCACGATGCAAGACTTCAATCTTCGCGTTGCTGCTACCTTGTGCGACATTCCCGTCGGTCAAGTCTCTATCACGCTCTGGGTGAAAGCGTGTCCTTCCGTCGAGCTTATCATGGCCACGACGGACGTGGAGACGACGTTCTCCCTTCCTGCAGCCAACTACTCGTTCGAGCTCGCCTTTGCAGATGACACGGACGATGTTCTGTTGCAAAGCTTTGAGTACCAGTTTGCAGATGGAACGTCAGCCCGAGACGCGAACCTGAGCACGGCAAGTGTAGATGTGGAAATGCTTCATCAGCCTGTTCCCGAACTTTTGATCTCTGTGAAGAGCGGCCAGCTGTACTTTGACGCGTGCGCGAACGATGAGCTCTTTGACGTGATTATTGAGGGAGGGAGCACGATCGAGTTTGAGATCGAGTCCCAGCAGTGGTTTGACGTGGGCGACGGAAGCCCGCAATTCTGCCCGATACTTCCAGACGGAACCACGGTCGAGATCACGAGCGAGCTTGCTCCCTCGGTTGACGTCGGTTGCGACGCAAACAATCCATGTGAGACGGCTTTTGTGATTGCCGAGATCAATGCACATAATCGATCTATGGTTTTCGCAAGTGTCGTTGCTGGCGAGCCGCAGGCCCCTCTGGACGACGGCGATACCCATGCGCTGAGCGACTTTTTCGTGCGCAACGTGGCGTTCCGAGTGCGCAACGAGGACCTTTGGGCCAGCACCACGGCAGGTCTCGACAGCACCCTGCGTGCGCTTGTTCTCGGAGACAAGACTCTGAGCGAGGACGCCACGATCGCCTTTGCTAGCGAGGACTCGACTCCCTTGCAGTATCTCTACTCTCCGCCGGGAGGCGTCGGCTCATTTGCGTCGATGGAGTTCGAAGGCTCTTTCTCGATCGAGAAGACCAACGAGGTCATATTTGAAAATGAGGCTGGGGTGAACGCTGGGGTCAAAATTTCAGCCAGCGTTTCATCGTCGTTTGCCTCTGTTGAGGCTAGCAGAGGGTTAGAGACTGAGGCGATCGCGACGTTTGTCAGCTCCTATGATAACAAGGCGATGGTGACGACGGAATCGCGCGTGTGGTCTCTGGAAACGTACAGCGACGCTCCGGGCCGCGACAGCGACCTCGTCATGTTCATGGGCAGCGTGGCCAAGTTTCTGGAGGCTGTGCATGTTTCGCTTGATCCGGACACCTGTCAGATCACCTCGACAAAAACCATCAATTGGGGCAACCAAGTGTCTTCTCTGGTCATTTACACGCGCAGTTCGTGCGAGAACTCGCTCGACCAGATCGAGAAGACTATCCAGAACGTGGACGAAACGTCAGACCTGGCTATCCAGGCCCAGCTCGAGCGCTCGCGCTGGCTCTCTCTCTTGCAGCACTGGGACGACGACTACCGGGCAGCTCTCAACACGCCTGCCAACATTCTTCAAGGCAGCAACGTTCTCTCGCTGAGCGGGGGAGCCTCGTATTCCATCACCAAGGCGGAATCGAGCGAGGTGCGCGCCGTGACGGACTACACCTCGTACTCGGGCTCTCTTTCTCTCAGCCTGAGCACCAGCGTCACGGCAAGTGTGTCGGCCAATCTCTGGTTCGTCTCGGTTGGGGCCTCCACGGAGTACTCAGCGGGAGCTTCCTTCAAGACGACCGGCTCTGTGAAGCGCATTACGACCCATGGCCAGGATCTGTCTACGTCAATCAGCACGAGCGTCGAGGTCGACGACTCCAACGAGATTTGTCTCGAGTTCTTTCGTTCTCCGTTCAGCGGCACTTACGTGTATCGCGTGTGTGGAGGCCGGACCTCGTGTCCCCACATCCCAGGCACTGACGCGCGCGAGGTCATCGCGCTCTCGTACGATGAAGAGCCTGCTGAGGAGCTGACGGAGGACACGGGCAGCTTTTCGTTCCTGATCGACACGTCATCGATGACAGACAGCGACGAGGAGATCACGGTGTCCATCTCGGTCGACGCCCAGAGCATGACGGGACGAGTTGCGTACCGTGTCGGTGCCTCGAGTCTCAATCAGCCCGTCGAGGTCACGATGGACGCCCGCACGGTGCTCCCGGTGACTGTCTTTTACGAGCGACTCGATGAGCGCGTCCGCTCGACGACAGTCACCATCAAGGTCGCCTCGGCCTGCGACGACGGGATCTCGCGCACGCTGCCCTTCGAGCTCAACTGGGCCTCGACTTGCCCCACGATCAGCTGGTCGGGTGATTTGGAGGAGCCCACCGCGACGTGGGCGCTGTCGTCGGTCTCGACGACGATGCCGGTTTCCTTTTCGCGCGGACCTGCCGCGAATGCCTTGGTGAGCTCGACAGTGACGCTGTGGGCGGCGCGGTACGACGGCAGCGCGACGGTTGGCGATTGGTTTCGCGTGGCAGTCTTTGCGTCTGGGTCCTCGTCTCTGACGTTGAGCGCGGACCAGCTCGGCGCAGCGTCGGCGTCCAAGGGCTCGTTTCTCTTGGAGCTGCGTGCGGCGTGCGCCGAGGGCGAGCGCGCTGCGGGCTCGTCGCGATCCAGTCGGCGTCTCGGTGTCCTCGATACCACTGGACCTGCTCTTATGGCCTGGTCGCCCTCGAGCAAGGTGCGCGTGGCGGCAGCCTCGTTTCCTGTCGCCAACTTTCGCTTTGACGAGCCCGTGGACTGTGGGCACGCAGACCTCGAGGCGACCGTCACCGACGCGTCAGGAGTGTTCGTTGCGGAGACCAACATTACGTGCTCGTCTCGGCTCTACGATTTGACCGTGGTGATGGAGACTGCCGACGCGGCCGCGGTAGCGCTGTGGAGCAACACGACCGCCACGCTCGAGCTTCGGGGCGTGCATGACCTCTATGGCAATGTCGCAGAGGTGATTACCGCAGACGGTGCTCGCCGTGTGCTCGCTGAAGGCAGCATGAGCAAGTCGTTTGTGATCCCCGAACTTCCGGAGCACAGTGGAGACACGACGACCCTGGCTAAGTGGGGCGTTCAGAGCATGGAGGAAAGGCAGCAAGTGGCCGCGGCCGTGTACGCGCGCATCCTTCCAAGCGACCAGCCTGTTGCCTCGACATTCGTGGAAGACGACGATGAAAACACTGACGCGAGCGACGAGAGCTCGCCAATGCTCGCAATTGGGCTCGGCGTGGCGGCTGGAGCGGTTGTAGCGGCAGCTGCTGCCTTCGTGGTCCTTCGCCGCCGTCGCCGCACCAGGAGCAGCAGCCGCAGCGGACGCCAGACCCCACAACGCTCCAGCGGTGATGCCACAACAGTGGGGACCGATGTCCATACCAAGGTCGAGGCCTCCAACCCGATTTACGCGGCAGCATAAAACGGGTGTTTTCTCCTTCTCTTACAGGGCTGCCCCCAAACATCGCAGACACATCCATCAATCTACTTCTTCATTTTGTTTTTTTTAAATCTAAAGATAAATTTGTTTTCGTTGGCCAGCCTGTTTGACCCGAGAGAAGGGTCAAGGGTGGATGCTTGCCACTGCTCCAAAGGATGTGCTCATCATCGCCACAGCCATCATAAGTTTGACCCTTCATAGAGGGAAGTGCGTGTGCTCAACTCGCGGCTGGCCTATCGCTCTCGTCAAACCAATAATGCTCTCGCCGGAATACTTCTTCTGCTGCTGTCGAACTGGCCTCAATAACAAACTTGACCGCCCAAGCGACACGTCGCTGCTTAACAGCAAGAGGAATCATAATGCTGATCCCGCCGCCTTCACACAGCAGAAAGGTCTGTCTCACCACCCCCTCCTGCTTTTTTCGTCTCACGCGAAGAACTTGACAGCACGTCAAATACATAAAGTTTTGTATTTACTAAACCACCCCAGTGGTTTTACGAATACCGAACACCATGATAGGGTCATAATGTGGCAATTGCGGGGTGGCGGTAAATAAGGCTAGTATGGAGACGTGTGGTGGTGTGTGGTGAGCGGTGTGGTTGTGAGTTTTGTATGGGCATGACAGATGTGGGCACGATGTGTGGTGGGGTGGCGTAAAATCCGCCGAGTATTTTGGCCCCCTGTAGCACGCTTGAAATGGCCTTCAAGGACCGCATCACGAGGCTGCCGAGGGCTCCGGAAGTCGAGAGACGGCGGGATAGAGCTTCCGAAAGGTGAGTGATGCCCATTTGTCAGGTTCATTGCGATAAATTGACCTAAAGTGGTCATAGTCGCGGATCACAGTCTCACCCACCTTGAAGAGGGTCTCCCCCGAAGGAAGGCCTGCGAGACTAGATTTGCAAAACCTGTCGTGGTAGAGCTTCGCCTTATCGAGCGTATGTTCCTTCGTAAGACATTGCTTTAAGTCCTCCACGGGCCCCTCCGAAGTGACGTACGCTCGGTAGCGTTGTCTGGGTGGAAGGCGGGCTAGCTCCCGCTCCTCAATTTCTGCACGAATTTCGCCCGCACAGCCGCGCTGGCTTGTCATGTACATCGCGAAGGGCTGATTGCGATAGCATCAGTCTCGTTGCTCCCGAGCCAAATGGATAAGACGCTGTGTCCTTGTGTCCTCCCGTGGTAAAGGCTTCAAGGACAAGATCGCCTCTTTTCGCACCATTTGCGCCCTTCGAGCTTCTGCGACAGCATTCAACGCTTGGAAATGCATCGTCTTCTCTGCTCAAGACAGCTGCACTCGTTGAGCTCTCGCAGTGTCGACGCTTTATTGATTGCTTATCTCGAAGCCCTCGTTGGACCCGCGGGAGCTGCTTGAGTTCGCTTTCAGGACGTTTTGCACTGTCAGGATCAAGAAATTCCTGGTCCTCAATTCGCTGCACATATTGGTATTGCTCAGTTAACCAAGCCCACATCTCACAGGATTCGGCTGCAAGGTCATTCAGGTGCTTCTGGAAGAGACTTGCCCTGGGCTCCGGACACTCCAAGGGCAGGCTCTCGATCTGAGCGATGAATCTGCGCATTTGTGAGAGTACGTTCTCGCGGAAATGTGCGGCACGATCGCGCTCGCCAGTCGCTTCTTCGAGTGTACGGAAAGATCGTTTCAAGCGCAGCCGGCTTGGGGGAAAAATCATCGATCGCAGAATGCTCGTCAATAGAAGCCTCATCAAGTCTGACATCCATAACATCATTGTCGAGGCCTGGAACACCAGCAGTATCCTCTTTCATCATTTCTTCTTGTCTTGAATCGGATGCGTCATTGAGGTGTTCGTCCTCATACTCATTAATCTCCTTCATGGTCCACCGGGCTCGATGACCCTTGACCAAAATCCACTTCGATGCTGGGGCACGTTAAAGCCCCGCATCCTCCCGAGCAACTTGCGCCAAGCGCTCATGCACGCGATATTCGAGCGTCTGAAGAAGCCTAGCGAGCCGTCGGTTGCGGCGATTACGAAAGTAAACCGTTTCGAGTGTGGAGTGCCACGACTCACAGGTCATGTTCGTCATTCTCATGTGACCCGAGGCGTCAAGGCAGTCTCTGCGATACGCTGCGCTCCAAAGGCGTCTTTCGAAGTCAGAGAAATACTTTCAGAAAAACATCCTCGTCGATTCATCTTCGAAGGATTTTAAAAGCTCGTCGACAGCACTGATCGCATATTCTGCATGCTGCTCTCTTTCCGCAACAACTGCGTCCTGTAGCAGCATCCATACCTTCTGCCTGTCAGTTCGGAAGGTTGCTGCGTCTCTGGAACCCCGCTTTGGCCTGTCCAGTCTTCCTCGGAAAGCCTGAAAAACGTGCAACGAGCAATACGGCACTTTTACGGCATACCACATGCGATGGACAGCTTTAATAGGCCCAGTGGCCATGTCACACATGACATACTTTGGTTTGTACCTCGCGTCCCCGTGCAGGTTTGATAGAGCTGCAAAAACGCACTCCACGACGGCGGTGGTCTCGTGGTTTATGATAGCAAACAAGGGTTCCACTCCAATGCCCATGTTATTGATACCGAAGATCGTGAAGAGTTTCAAGCCTCTTGCCGTAGTGACGCTGTGCGTAGCATCGAAAAGTAGGTATTCGCCATAATCCCGAATATTCCTGACCATTGCATTGCTAGCCATCGCAATGAAGACATGACTCGGGTCTTGCATTGGCTCCAAGTAGGCGCCACGGGAACGACGCAGAACGACGCGAAAAAAATGCAGACCATGCGTGAGCTTCGATGAGCCATCCCAGGCCTCGCCGTACGGTTTGTACACGCGGTACAACCCTCCAATTCGATCCTGCTTGACACGCAAATGTGCATGTTGGTCGACTTTGCGGTTTTCTTCCTTCCCCGCCACTTGTGTTTCTTCTTCTTGCCGATTTTTGGCGGTGCATCGCCCGGACGTTCAGAAGGCTCAAGAAGTTCTGAATCAGGATCGAAGCCATGCGCCTTCAAGTCCTGCCGAAGCTCCTCCAGTGCGACATGGAAAGCATGCTGCTTTTCGCTGACGTTAGAAGGACTGCTACGCTTTGTTCGTTCGTCCATTTGGTACGCGCCAATGTAGCGTAGTATCCCGAATCATTGATCTTCGAGCCCCTTGTCTTCGCCATGAAGGAATCGCAGGTGTGTCTGAGACGACTTTGTAAGCATTTTCAAACGCAGCTCGAAGGGACCAAACGTTCTTCTCAAGCTCGCTCAATGGAGCGCATAGCTCCTCTGAGTCCTCCCACTCTGCAACAGAACATGACGGGTCCTCGCAGCCACGAAAAATCTTGAAGTGTTTTTTTTTTAAATGAGCCATGTCCATGAAGCACAGCATGCACACGATGCGGTTGAGCATCACCTTCAGCTGTGCTAATCTCGCGCGAGCCATCACCCGGCTGCAGAGGCGCACCGCCGAACACGCTTGCCGCATCAGCGTGGGTGTTGGCGGCATCCTCAACGCTCACCATGACCACGTGCTTTGGGCTCTCAGACCGGAGCACTCCAAAAAAGCTTCGAAGCAGGGAAAGGGCCTGCGTCCCCTCGCGCGTACAGGCAACTCGCAGCGCGACCGCTATCAGGCGTCGCGCAACGCGAAGGGATGGACGCGGGCTTGCACAGCGTATCCTCTCTGCTACGCTTTTTTCCCCTCCGTGGCACTACACCACCGGGTCAGGTTTCTCAAAGCCACTTCCCCAAGTGGGTTGAAAAATCTTGTATATTTGATCCCCCCGCAGCCTGTGCATATTTGTGCTGTCCGGCCCTTTTTTTTTTTTCGTCTCTCGTGCGACGCAGCAACCAGCGTAGCGTCACAGCAACCATGGCAACCAGCGCAGCGGCCAGCCTCCTTACCACGCGCAGGCTCCAGGCAGCCGCCAGGTGTCGGCTCTGGGCTGGGCTGGTCTCGCGAAGGGAGGCGCGCGAGGCGAGCAGCCGCGGCGGCCATCTCGCGGCGGCCTTCGGGACGGCGGCCTTCGGGACGGCGGCCTTCAAGTTGGGGGCGCCTCCCCAGCCAAGAGTAGCCTGGAACGAGGCCGGCCTACACGATCCAGCGCGATGCACGCGCCAGGCTCAGCTGGTGGCTGGCTGGCTGGCCGTGTGCACACTCGCAGGCACGAGCGAACGAACGAACGAACGAACGAATGGACGAACCAACGAGCGAACGAACGAACGAGGGAGGGAGGACTCCGAGCACCGGCAGCACCAGCACTGCGACCATGACGACCAGCGACACCAGCGCGCAGCAGGTGCAGACGCACTGCAAGCAGCAGCTGGCAGCTGCACGGCCGGGCGCTTCCTCCCTCGCTCTCTCCATCCAATGCCACAGATTCATTTGCGAGCGAGGAAACTCGGCTCCAGCATGGAGAGGAAGGAGGCGGGGGCGGCTCAGTGGTAAATAAGAAGGCAGGGCGCGCACACGAAATCGCAACGTCACCTTCCGAGGATCCAGGAAAGTATTTGTCGTTCCGGGCGGCCGGCGGCCCGCAGTACGGTCTCCGATGATTGAGAGCTACGCAAGTTTATTGACGCCAAGTCTCAGAGTCCGAGATACACCGGTGGAGGTGTGGCAGCAGACCGGCAACAGACGCCTAAAGGAGCTCGAATTGGTCCTCTTCAAGCAAGAACGGCGTGGTCACGATGATGCTTCGGCATCTGCTGCTCCTGCTCGTCCTTCTTTGTACCGCAGCCTTGACGGGTGGCGCAACTTGCGACTGCGGCTCTTTCACGTGTTCGGACTCGTCGACTGTGGCTTACTGCTCCAATAGTATTGCCGAAGACGAGGAACGCAACACTGACGTCTTCGACCCTCCCCTTTCCTCCTTGACCTCGCTCACGTTTCTGTAGGTTTTCTTCGTTGCAGAGTGCTGGCAAGTTATACTAACCAATCCGTCTATAAATGCAGCGCTCTGGCGAGCAACGGGCTGACGGCTATCTCTCAATCTATTGGCCAGCTGACAAGTCTTGAAGATCTGTACGTGCTTCAAGATTATCGATGTGGCGAGACGAAAGAGTTGTTACTAACATCCGCTGTTTGAATATCTAATTGCAGAAGTGTTCACGACAACAAGCTCACCGAATTGCCCTTTTCGATTGGGCTTTTGGCAAAACTGACTGACGTGTACGTGAAAGTGGCCAAAGCTGATCACTCTCCGAGTACTAGAAAGATGACTTTCACACTTGAACGCGAGTAAAAACAGGTATTTCCATAGCAACCAGCTCACGTCTCTTCCCGAGAGCATTTCGGGACTTTCCGAACTTACCAGCCTGTAAGTCAGATGATCTCATCGAATGGTTGACAAGACCTTGAAGAGTTGTCACTAACACTTGCTTTTCCAAGATTATCAGAGAAATCCGCTATAACAACCTCACAACATTCCCCTCTTCGATTGGGGCTCTGACCAAGCTGACTCTATTGTACGTGAAAGTGGCCAAAGCTATTCGTTCTCCTAGAATATTAGAAAGATGACCCTTACACTTGACTGCGCGCGGAAACAGAAATTCCTGGAACAACCAGCTTACATCCCTCCCTGAGAGCATTTCGGGACTTTCCGAACTTAACGCACTGTAAGTCAGATGATGTCATCGAATGGTTGACGAGACCTAAAAGAGTTGCCATTAACGTTCGCTTTTCGAACAATACCTCATTGCAGATATGTTTCAAGGAACAAGCTTCCCGGGTTGCCCTCTTTGCTTGGGGCTTTGACCAAGCTGAGAATCTTGTACGTGAAAGTGGCGTGAGCGGGCCATTGTCTTAGAATATTAGAAAGATGACCCTTACATTTGAACGCGAGCAACAACAGAGATTCCGGCAACAATCAGCTCACGTCACTCCCCGAGAGCATTTCGGGACTTTCCGAACTTACCCGCCTGTAAGTCAGATGATATCATCGAGATGACGAGGCAGTAATGTATTACACTGGGAACGAACTAACACTCTCGATTCTGTTACAGACAAGTAAATAGCAACCCCCTCACTTCCCTTCCCGAAAGTATATCCGCACTCACACAGCTCCGTACACTGTACGTTCAACGCACTCGCTCATCAGAAGCAAACAACAAGAGTACTCACATCATTCGAACAGGAACATCGCCGAGACAAATCTTACGAAGCTTCCTCAAGCGGTCAGCTACATGACAAATCTGACAGTCTTGTAAGTCCTTCGCGAGATGTTAGCAGTGCAAGAAAGCTAACACATTTCCAATGCACAGGAACATTTATGACGTTCCTCTCTGCGGGCCACAGCCAGTTCTTCCTGCCTCCCTCACCGGGTGGGACAGGCCCTATGAAGGAATAGGGGACTTCGACGCGTGTCAAACACCGTCCTCTACGACCGAGGACGATTCGTTGGCTAATATCGTGGGCCCTCTGGTTGGTGCACTCGTGGCCGTCTTCTTGTTCGCCGCTGCGCTCTTCGTATACCAAAATCGCGCGACCAAGGCCGAGGCCAGAGCGGTCCCCTACGCATCAGACGCAGTCCCCTACGCATCAGACGCAGTCCCTTACGCCCCAGACGCAGTGCCCTACGCACCAGACGCAGTTCCCACCGCGGTCCCCTACGCCCGAGCCGTCAGCGATAAATGAGCGCCACCACTGTGATGACGAGTCGTTGGCTGCGCCGCTGGCGCTTATCGTGGGCCCTCTGGCTGGTGCGTTTGTTTGCCACTTTCGTCATCCGTCGCCGCCGTCGGCGCGCAGCCAAGTCCGAGACCAAAGAAAACGCCAAAGTCCGCGTTGTTCCCGGCGCTTGAGACATCCGGAGTCCGGGTCGGAATTTTATCGCATTCACTGGCATAGATGAGCTCGAAGAGACCATCAATGTTTCAACCAAGAGGAAGCTGGAAATGAAGTTTAACGTCACCTTCGATTGCAACTCCAACACCAACGTCTATCTCAAATTCAACATCCAACATTCGTTTCAGCTTCGAAGTTCCACTTTACCCTCGTGCCCAGGAATGTCAACTTGAAGTCCGCGTGTCGAGCCCTCTTCTGAGTAGGCCCTCTTTTGAAGAAGACATGGAGAAAACCCTTGAAAAAAATCTTCTGAAGTGCGTTTGAGCACTGAGTTTTCACCCGGGGGCAAACTAGTGCAAAATGTGGACAATTTCGGCATCTTCCCATAAATAGTGAACTAGAACGGCGCAGCCGTTCCCGCAAATGGGAGTTACAACCATCTGCTGTTGAAGCCACCTTCCGATAAACTGCTGGTCGCGTGCATCAACAAGTTTATGACCGACACTCTTGAAATTAAAATTATGTTCGGCATGTAGCGTTTGAGCTAATCTGCACGACAGAAAAGGGATCGCGGAGTTGACCTGCAGTGATGGCTTTGCGCTTGATCCGATCGGACTTTCAGGCGCCGACTGAGCGGTTGAAGTAGGCAAGTTGTACTATGTGCAGAGACAGCTTCGTCAACCGCCAGCAATCCCAGCAGAGGCATCAGCCAGCCACAGCCAGCCACAGTAACAGAAAATAGCCACCATGACCAAACGCGGTCCACCAAGGCACAACAGCAGCCGAATTGACGGCCAGGGTGACAAACGGAATTCGACATATTTGCAAGCGAAAAATTGTCCTTCAACTGAAGAATCATTCATTTTTTCTGTTTGGTCGGAGTGGGGGAAATGCCTTCCGCAGCTGGGCTATCTACAGACCCAGAGTAGGAAATTTCCAAGCCTTTGAAGGCGCTCCATAGAGCAGCATTGAGATTACAGTGGCCACAGCATACACTGCTACTAGTCTTCAGCGCAATCCGATGCCGAGGAAGCTAGGGTAACACCTTAAGGTTCGACATGGTTTCGTAATGTTCAAAAAATTTCTTCAGCAAGTCCACGCGCGAGCATCGGAGCTGGACACAGCACAGGCCCGTGCCACGGCGGACTGCACAAAATTTGCAGTAAAGGTTTTGGCCGAGTTTTGGGGGAGCGAGAGTAGTTCAAAGTTGAGCGTTCGAGGCCCCCCGCGGGGCTGCTGCACTTAAATTTTGACGGAGGGTATTAGTAAGGGGGTATTTAGCGAGTTAGGTACTTAACGGATATTTATCTATTGTTTATATGGGGCGTGCACATTTGCATCGTTTTGGGGATGAAAATGCAGTTGTCGCCATTGGCGGACGTCAGCAGCGCCACGCGCTCGTTGGGATGCCCTACGAGGGCATCGGCGGCGGCGCAGGAGCGCTGGAGGTGCTCCGTATGTGACCAAAAACGATTCGCATGAGATTCTCGCGAGGATCATGCCACGGAACACGCAAGCCTTCGACCTTGAGGTCATGCAAAAGGTCTGATCGTGCCCTCACTGTCGGTCCAGACGCCTAAAGGAGCTCGAATTGGTCCTCTTCAAGCAAGAACGGCGTGGTCGCGATGATGCTTCGGCATCTGCTGCTCCTGCTCGTCCTTCTTTGTACCGCAGCCTTGACGGGTGGCGCAACTTGCGACTGCGGCTCTTCCACGTGTTCGGACTCGTCGACTGAGGCTGACTGCACCGATAGTATTGCCGAAGACGAGGAACGCAACACTGACGTCTTCGACCCTCCCCTTTCCTCCTTGACCTCGCTCACTTATCTGTAGGTTTTCTTCGTGGCATGTTATACTAACCAATCCGTCTATAAATGCAGCAATCTGGGGTTCAATGGGCTGACGGCTATCTCTGAATCTATTATTGGCAAGCTGGGAAATCTTGAGAAACTGTACGTGCATCAAAATCACCGATGTGGCGAGACCTAAATGAGTTGTAACTAACATCCGCTGTTTGAATATCTAATTGCAGAAGGCTTCACGACAACAAGCTTACCGGGTTGCCCTCTTCGATTGGGACTCTGATCAAGCTGACTACCTTGTACGTGAAAGTGGCCGAAGCTGGCCGTGCTCCTAGATAATGAGAAAGATGACCCTTACACTTAAACGCGAGCGAAAACAGAGATATCGACAGCAACCAGTTCACGTCCCTACCCGAGAGCATTTCGGGACTTTCCGAACTTGTGTACCTGTAAGTCAGATGCTGTCATTGAATGGCTGACGACACCTAAAAGAGTTGCCATTAACGTTCGCTTTTCGAACAATACCTCATTGCAGATTTGTTGGAAGGAACAAGCTCCCCGGGTTGCCCTCTTCGATTGGGGCTCTGACCAAGCTGACTCGTTTGTACGTGAAAGTGGCCGAAGCTGGCCGTGCTCCTAGAATATTAGAAAGATGACCCTTACACTTGAACGCGAGCGAAAACAGATCCATAGACAGCAATCAGCTCACGTCCCTACCCGAGAGCATTTCGGGACTTTCCGAACTTGCCAGCCTGTAAGTCAGATGATGTCATCGAATGGTCGATGAGACCTAAAAGAGTTGCCATTTACGTTCGCTTTTCGAACAATACCTCATTGCAGATATGTCGACGAGAACAAGCTCACCGGGTTGCCCTCTTCGATTGGTGCTTTCCCGAAGCTGACTACCTTGTACGTGAAAGTGACCGAAGCTGGCCGTTGTCCTAGGATATTAGAAAGATGACCCTTACACTTGAACGCGAGCGAAAACAGATCTTTCTACAGCAACCAGCTCACGTCCCTACCCGAGAGCATTTCGGGACTTTCCGAACTTAGGTACCTGTAAGTCAGATGATGTCATCGAATGGTTGACGGGGCCTGAAAAAGTTGCCACTAATATTCGCTTTTCCAAAAATATCTTATTGCAGAGATGTCCACTCCAACAACCTCACGGCATTGCCCTCTTCGATTGGTGCTTTCCCGAAGCTGACTGACTTGTACGTGAAAGTGACCGAAGCTGGCCGTGCTCCTAGATAATGAGAAAGATGACCCTTACACTTGAACGCGAGCGAAAACAGATCCATAGACAGCAACCAGTTCACGTCCCTACCCGAGAGCATTTCGGGACTTTCCGAACTTTCTTATCTGTAAGTCAGATGATATCATCGAAATAGAGAGGCATAAATGGATTTCACGAGCGAACAGCTGGAAAGAGACTAACAATCCGGTTTCTATTATAGATACATGAATAGCAACCCTCTCACCTCCCTTCCCGAAAGTCTGTCTGCACTCACCAAGCTCCATACACTGTACGTTCAACGCACTTGCTCATCAGAATCAAAGATTAGACTTACAATCAGTCGAACAGGAACATCTCCGACACCAATCTTACGAAACTTCCTCAAGCGATCAGTAGCTTGACAAGTCTGACCTCCTTGTAAGTCCTTCGCGAAATCTTAGCGGTGCAAGAAAGCTAACACGATTTCTATGCGCAGGGACATTGATGACGTCCCTCTCTGCGGGGCACAACCAGTTCTTCCTGCCTCCCTTACCGGGACATCCAGACCGTATGAAGGAACAGGAGAATTCCCCGCATGTCAAACGCCGTCCTCTATGGCCGACGAGTCGTCCGATACGCTGGCGCTTATCGTTGGTCCAGTGGCTGGTGCACTTGTGGCCGTCTCCGTGTTTGCCGCTGTCTTCATCCGTCGCCGCCGTCGCGCGGCCAAGACCGAGGCCGACGAGAACGCCAAAGGCGCCGTTGTCGCCAGTTTGTGAGACATTCTAAGTCCAGGTCATAATTCTAGCGCATGCATCAGCGGAATGGATGAGTTTAAAGAGAGAATCAATGTCCTTAGTGTCCCAAAAAAGAAGCTGAATGCAAAGTTTGACTTCATCTTCAATTGCATCTCCAACACCAACATTTAGTAAAAATTCTAATTCTACATCCACTTCAGCTTCGGAGTTCCGATTCAACCTCGCGCCCAGGAGCGTCCACTTGAGCTCACTGACAAGCCTTCTTCTAATTAGGCCCTCTCCTTGAGAGAACGTGAAGAAAGCCCTCGAGGAAGCTTTTCTGAAGTGCGTTTTAAGAACTAGTTTGTTATCCGGACGCGAACTTGTGCAGAATTTGGACAATTGCGGCGTCGTCCCAGCGCTAGTGGTGAAACAGAACGGCGCAGGCGTTCCTGCAGATGAGTGATGGAACCATCTGCTTTTGAAGCCACCCTTTAATAATCTCCGTTCGTGGCGAGACAAGTAAAGCAAAAATTCAGTTCAGGTTGCGGGGTCTTTGGCCCCGCAGGGTATTCCCTTGTTCTACGGGGCTGGCCAAAAGCTTCGCACGTCAATATTATTGGTGGTCGTATGCCCGGAACAGATATTTTTTGTTTTTGTGAGCACTTCCCCTTAAGATCAGATAGTCGCAGGTGCGTAGGGACAGTCATTGAATTGACTGCAGGTGCGCACATTCCTGGCCAAGCATACTAGATATACTTCCTCCTTTCGAGTATTCTCTCTTTCTAAAAGCATACGACAGATTTTTAGTGATCGTGGTGAGCGTAGGTTTTAAAAAGTTTCGCTTATTTTTTCACAACTTCTTCAGAATCAATACAAAGCTATCACGGCAAAACAAAGAGCTTGACAAAGCCATCATCGCCTGCTGATGCCAGAATGTGAGAATCTTGAGGGTTCCAGCGGACACAGTTGACGTCGGTATCATGAGCGGCAAGAAGCTTGCGCGTGACCGAAAAGTCGCTGCCAGCGCCGGCGCTCGATGCCTGAAGAACAGCAATTGCGTCGTCTCCAGCACCTGTTGCAATGCGGGAACCATCGCGACTCCAGTCAATAGAAAAAATTGTACGTTCGTGAATCTCGTCGAGCACCTTATCGCACGCCCATGTGCCCTTGTCACTGCGGCTCCAAATCCGAACGGAGCAGTCCTGACTGCAAGATGCAATGCGAGTGCCCGAGCTGTCGAGACAGAGGCCCCACACAGTGTTCGTATGGCCCTGCAACACCTCGACGCAGCCCCAATCGTCCACCTGCTCTGCCCAGACGCGGATGGTATCGTCATAGGAGGCTGTAAAAAGAACAGGTTCTGTTGGATGCCAGCGCAAGTGCTTGACATCTTGCGAGTGGCCTGTGAGCACGGAGATGCACTCACACTCAATGTCTTCCTCAGGGAGGCGCGCCTGCGGAGTAGTCGCCGGTGGCGCCTCCCAGATCCAGATACTCTTGTCCCGGCTACAGGTCGCAATCATGGAGCCATCTGCGCTCCAAGCCACCGATTTAACCTCATTTTCATGGCCTTCGAGTACGCTGACGCACTCCCACTCCTCGATGGCGCCAGTGCCATCGTCGGCCTCGCGGTGGCCGCGCTGCCAGATGACCACTGTCGCGTCAAAGCTTGCCGCCGCCAGGTATGATCCGCAGGGCGAAAATTCGCACGAGCGGACAGTCCTTGACTGCGTGTCCTCGAGCGTCGCTACGCACAGCCACTCGTCCTCCGCGGGCGAGGCGGCCGCGGCGCCGCCCGCCGCGCCGGGGGCGGCGGCCTTGGGGCTCTTCGCCCACACCCGGATCGACTTGTCCGCGCCGCAGCTCGCCAGCAGCTTCCCGCACGGCGACCACGCCACGTGCCACACGCGGTCGTCGTGGCCCTTCAGCGTCTGCGCCGCCGCCGCCATCGCCGTTGCCGTCTCCGCCGCCGCCATCGCTGCCTTCGCCGCCGCGTTCGCGTTCTGCCAGTGAGGCGCCATTCAATCAAATCAAATCAATCATGGATCGAGCATCGCCGGGTCCTTTCTTTTAAGGGCCCGGTCCTCGTGGCGTTTAGGGGCCTCACCGTGGCCTCTGGTTCTGCCTGTCGGAGCGCCAAACTCGCAATGGTGCCGGGACGAGGCCCGAGGCTCGTCGGCGGCCGGCTTCCGGAGCGCCGCAGCTTGCGGAGAAGCCTGAGCTGTATCCGCGCGGGCCCCGCGACCTCGAGCACGTCGCCGTGAGCGAGCCGACCTCGTGGTTGGTCTGAGCCGAGGGAGGACCAAAGCAGAGCCAGGCAGAGCATGGCTAGTAACGACGGCAAAGCGCAGCAGCAGCGCAGGCCCGAGCGGCGACTAACGCGGCGCAAGAGACACCGGCCCAAAGAGACTGCAATCAACATCAGCGAGCTCGCAGATCGCGGCGCCAAAGATCCCGAGCAAGAGACGCAGAAACTCTTACACCTCCAAGAGTTTGTGGCAGCCAGTGCGAGCGACCTCATCGCCCCCCAACGTCCCTCATTGCGAGAAAACATTGAGATGAGTGGAAGCTCGTTGCGATTGACAGGTACGTATGATGATGTGGTGCAAAGGCACGACGAGCAGAAATCAGGAATATTGCTGCGTTCAACATGGAAAGAAAAGCTCATCTCGACTAACCATGAGATGACTCTTCGGTAACCTAGCTATCGCCCTTGAGCGCGTTTTAGAAGACATGTGTGGTCTGCTCGTGGCTAGTAATGGGACTCGGCTTCGACGCCTAACGCCACAAACTTTGTTCTGGGAAACGCTCTCCTATATTCACTATAGTGCTTCCAAGCCATGCTTAGAGAAGCGAGTTCTCTTGCATGATGCATGCCCATTAGCGGCTCGTGTAAGTGTTGCTGGGTATACGGAGCACCTTGTGCGCATTTTTGGCGCCAAGGCGCTTGACAAGCTCCCCAAGACAACGATTCGCAGATATCTTGCTGTCGGAATGTCCCACTTTCGGCATCTCGAGATTGGTAACAACAACGAGCGCCCGATGGTAGGATCACTTCCTATGTACCGCGATGAGAACCGCAAGGGCTATATTCCACTCGGAAACACCTGGGTCGACTATGCACGTGTCAAGACCATGACTGCACGCCAGCGCGAGGCTCGAACGAAGGCTCAACTCGACGTGCGCTGGCCTCGCGATTTGGGGGATTTGACATCCGGCGCAAAGAGGCGCCGAACTTTGGCATAACGGATCACCTTGATTCGTTTCACGTCATTTCTATTCACTCACAGTCAGGCTGTCAGACGACTCGGAAAGCAAGCAAGCGACAGGGACGATCAATGCATTCTGAACTTTGTAAGAAATTGAGCATGGCGTGCAAGAAAAACAAAAGAAGCGCCTGCCACTGAAGAAAGTCGATCAAAGAAAGAAAGAAAGAAAGAAAGAAAGAAAGAAAGAAAGAAAGGCCATAACCCAACTCGCCTAAAGCACCATGTGGAAGCGAATACGCTCGCCCAGGTCGCCCAAGGCGGAGGATAACAAGGTAGAGGACGAGGTGAACAAAAGCACGTCATCAAGCTTGCAGCAGCAGCAGCAGCAGCAGCAGCAACGGGAACAAGGTGGTAGTGACCGCAGAGACGAAGAACCATGCAACACGCCGGACAACGCACTGAGCGACGCATTTGGCACAGTGAATCATACCGAAGCAAACAACAAAGATCGTGAGAGCGAACGCGATTCCCCAAGAAATGAACAAGCAATAAACGCCAGCTCGTTTCAACAAACAAAGGATTTGCAACACAAAGTACAAGCCGTGACCGACCATGGCGAGAATTGTAGGCAGGTCGAATCGCCATCTACGCTAGCTTTTACAAGGAAGTCAACCACCGTCGATTCCGCATCTGACCCGGAGCCTTCGACTCAGCTTAATCGCGCACCTTCGTTGTTATCGCGCGTCACCAGTTCGCAGGCTTCGATGGCGGCAAATGATCAGGAAATGGTGCACGTAAAACATACGCGAACCGAGCCTGAAATTGTGGGAGTCACGGCCGCGTCGGTAGGAGCAGTTGGACCGAGCGGCGAAGAACGGATCATATTCGATGAAGAGGCGGCGTCATCTCTAAGGCGAAAGCCCGCGGATGTTCCTCGGGAAATGGACTGCGCCCATATTACGCCTGAAAATCTATTGTCCCAAGAGGAACAGGCCGAATGTGATGCTTTGGAATACCGACAACACGTCGCATCTAGGCCAGAGAAACTGCGCCGTCCAAAGCAGCGCGTAGTCTCGGACGAAAAGAACGAAAGCCCGAGCAAGAGGGCAGAATCAGTGCATGAGGATCTTGACCCGTGGTCATTGGAGCAGTTTTCGCCCCTCCCACGCGCGGCACGTCCCTCAAAGACTGAAACGCTCGCGCAGGTCCGGCTCGGAGATGTTCAGCGACGATGCGAAGAGACGGTATCGCAGTTTTCTGCCGATGTGCAAAATCTATCCATCGAACTTGCTAAGTGCAAGCAGGAGCTCGTGCGCGAGAGAGAGCGTAAGCGGGGTCTGGAGCGGGTCCGGTCTCAATATGAAAGGGATATAAATGCACTGTCGCGTGAGCTGCGGATAATGACCGTAGACATGCGCGAGGACACTCAGCGACGACAGCAGATGGAGGAACGCGAGGGGGTCTTGCGCTCGCTGCTGTCAGAACTTGGCCTTAAGCAGGTTGCTGGGATCCGCATGCTTTTTCGTTCCCAGCGCGATCGCATCGCCGAGCTCGAAGCATCAATGCAAGCTCTTGTTCAAGACCTCGAATGGTCGAAGCAATCGCACCGACATGTGCAAGAGCAGTGTCAGGCTATGGAGAGGGAACTTCAAGAGGCGCGCAAAGCACGATGGGAAGCTGACAGCAAGCGTATGAAGGTAGACGAAGAGCGCGAAAAGGAAGCCCTTGCGCACCGTCGGAGCAAGCTTTTGTGCTCACAGCTTCGTGCGCAGGTTGCACATCTTGGCGCGCAGCTTCAGTTGGGGGCTGTTTCACCCCGAACGGATGGTCCAAGTGGACTTGTCTCACCGACGTCTCCGCAGTCAAAGTTCGCCGGCGGGCCACAGCTGACACGTGGCGGATCGGGATCACCAGGTGGATCTTCAGTAAGTGCTGTGCCTCGCGTCCCTCAGTTGCAGCATGTCATTGGTGCCAAGAATCCTGCAAGCGCGCACCGCCCACCTTACGGAGGCGCTCGCAAGACGACCTTTCGATTTTCATGAGTCTGTATTGATTATATCCTTGTTTGTTGTCCACTTTTTTCGCCTTGAAGCAGTCAGCTCCGAAGGAGAGACATCTCTACGCATCAATTGAACTTTTCGACATTCTTGTAACGTGAAAATTTGCTTTACAAGCAAGAAAAGGCGAAACCTCTTTTGGGCCAGAATGTGCACTCTGATCTAAAATCTTTATAGTCCTTGTCTGGCTTCATTCCAATCCTCTCTTGTGGTGCGCACTCTTAAGGCTCAGATTTACTGTTCGTCTGGATTATGTCAGCCGGCAGGGGCACCGTTATCATCGGCAGAGAGAACAGTCGTCGTTTGACATGGCTGCGTTCGCAAACGGCTTTGGCCGATCGAATGGGCGAGCCTCTTCACAATAAATATCATGACAGAAAATGACAGATTTCGCCTTCCCTTGCAGGCTCTGGGCTCTGGACCTAGCTTCTGCTTCACTGTTAGCTTCTCTTTTATCTTTCTCGCTCTTCGTCTTTCATGGTCAAGCGTAAAAATTATCGTCATAAGAAAGCGGGTTTGACTGACTGTGAGTCACTTGCTGTGGCTGACGATGCTCGTCAAAAGAAAGTCGGCGCTCGTGCTTTCTCTCCTGTTCGTCCAAGGATGCACTCGTTGAATGCTGAGCCTCGCTCGTGTCGTCCAGATTCGCAGTGTCCGGTAAACGGTTTGCGTGAATGCCTCCATCATCGGCCGACCCATGTGGTGCAGTAGTAGTCGCAGCGCTGGCTGCGGCGGTAGCCGCGCCTTGCGCCACTGCAGCGCCAAGAGAGGCGTTCAAGGTGGAAGATGCATTCGATATGGCTACACCCCCCGCGGAGGTGGTCTCGGCCACAGACATATGTGAGGCATCGTTATAGTCTGGCGCAGCAAGGGGACGATTCACGCAACGCCGTTCTCTGCGATCAAAATGACGGAGGACCTCTGGGTCGCAGACTGCCCGAAGCCGTTTTAGACGCGATCGCAAGAGGTTATTCTCGGACTCTACATAAGCAAGTTGTTCTTGCAGCTCAACCATGTTTTTTTGCCCGCGTGCCTTGAGCTCACGGCAGTCTTCGGGAGCATGAGTGGTGCAGAATTTTTGGCGCGTCGACGCATGTACGAGAGCTGCCCGATTGTTACACGAGAGCACCGAACAAGTACGTTTGCTAAGATTAACTGCGCCATCCTCTTTGTGCTGGCTACACCATTGCCTTCGCTTGCCTGGGTGGCCAAAGGTTGCTTGCTTGCTGCAAGAGTGGACTTCGCACAGTGACGCGCCTTTGATAAAGGCACCAGGGGGTTTATGCGAGGCACACCAGCGCTTCTTGGCGCCATCCACCGTATACGAAGCGTGCTTGCTGCATGCCGGTTCCTCGCAAAAGTGGGACTGGAAGGAGTGCGAACCGGGCAGTCGATGCTGTGCGCACCACCGATACTTTTTCATGTCGTCTCCGAAGGAGGCGCGCTTGCTGCAACCAGGAAGTTCGCAGATTGCACCTTTACGCGCAGGTCGTTGTCGCTTACGGCGTCGAACCTGCTCCTCGTTTCCGTCTTGCCTCGGCAGTGGGCCTCGCCCTTGTTGCGCCCGCTGGTCTTCTTGTTCTACCACTTCGCCGATGGTCTCTTCGTGTCTGGCCTGCGAATCGTGTTGTCCTTCGATATTGTTCTCGTGGTCGTCCTCAAGGTCTTCCCCAAGCTGGCTGCCGTGTGGCTGCAGGTCGAGAGCATCGTGCACATGCTGTTCTTGCTGTTGCTGTTGTTGTTGCGGCTGCTGCCGCTGCTGGTGTCCCCGCTGCATTATCTTGGGCGCGCAGGGAACGTGCGCGTGACCGAGAACGGGGCCCGCGGCCTGCGCCTGCGTCAGCGCGATTTGCGCTGTAGCTTGGTCAAGCTGTGACTGCTCGTCGCTGCCCGGGTCAACCATTATTGGTGACCGAGGGTCACCTCGGCATTTTGCGGTCTGCCGTGGACGCGACGCACCCGGGCCACCTTCTTACCTTTTGGTCAGTATAGAGCAGGCCGGCGGGCGGGCAACCATGAGCTCCCAAAGAGCCACATTCTCTGCTTCTCTCGCATGGGTGCGTGGCAAGTCTGCAAGGCGCCTCATGCTAGGCAGTTTGGGACCCTCATGACGAACAATGCGAGCGTCAGTGATCAGAATCATTTTCCCGAGCGCGAGCTGCTGCTGACAGACAGCGAGGCTTATCGACTCGAAGATTCTCCTTTGCTGTCGCCATGACAGCAAGCTCGAGGCTTAAGGGCCTACCTAGCCAGCCACCCTGGCCAGTCAGCCAGACGTGGTATCGTAAGATCAGCCCCGTGGCGATACGCTCCTCGCGAACCCGGTCATTTAGGCTTGACTGCCAATCTAAACACAGACTCGGCTTGGCGACTGAAGGAGAGTTCGCGAAGCGCGAGAAACATCTCTTATGGTGGCCGGAAATCGTTGAGGGTTGCAGCGGCCGGATAATGCGGCCAACTCTTCTGGAGCTCGTCGAGGTTCCATCCACGAACTTTTCTATTTTCCTTAAGCCGCTTCCACGCTCTGTTGGAGTCCGGCTCACCTCAGCTGGCTTTGATGTGGCTTCATTGACCGCGCGCACCCTCGATATAATTTATTACGTAGTTGCGCCTGTCCCAACTTGGTCGCAATCTCGCACATGCGCTCGAACAGTATCAGGCAGGCCAGCCTGACCAGGAGCAGCAACCATCAACCCTGACTACTGCTGAATTTCCAACGGGTATATATGATGGCCGCAAGCTTCAGCAGTTCTACCACAATTCTACCCGCCGCCGCTGACCACCGAAACGCAGCCGTGCTGCTTGGTTGGTGACTCTGGTTTACTAGCCAATATTACCGTTTCGCCACGAACTGCGCCGCTTCTCTGCGTCCATCGCAAGCTTGCAGCCACCCTTCGACCGCTTCCTCAATGACGTGCGACGCCCCAAAGCCAGGTCAGGTTCGGCCGTTTCAGACAGCAGGCCGTCACCAGGCCAAGACCTATTATTCACACTCAATGCAATGCGCGTGCGCGCGCGCCTGCGCTTGCGAGTTTGTCATGTCCGTTGGGCTTTAGTAGCGGCCCCGCTGGCAACATGATGCGGCTGGAATTTTGGGTCCCCAGTCCCAGCCAGCGCCTGCCCGACCGACCCCAAAAGGCTCCGATAGCTGGAGCGACAGCGAGCCGCTGCTCGCCCATCCGTCTCGGTGCTGCTGCTCGCAGTTTCCATAGCTGTTGCTGTCGCAAGAGCCTCAGGGTCCAAGTCACGCCGCCGCTGAGGCACACGACGCGCAGAGCGCCGCGACACGGCCCGTGCACGAACTGCGCGCCCTCTGCACCGCTCGCTCTCAGGCTGGCTGGGCCCGACCAGGACGCGTGCGCGCCGCATCCGCGTTGCGCCTGGACACGACTCGGTCAATCGACTAATTAGTCCAACAATCCATTTTTCTTTTTCCCCCTACAGATCAGTGGCAGACAAAGTCTGTATCGTCGTGGCGAGTGCAAGCTGGCTCTCGTTCCTCGGCCGGTGCCTGTTGCGGCCAGCGAGCGTGCAGTGTCCTCCTTTCTTGATGGCTCCGCTGGCAGCGCCCATTGGAGAATGTATGTCATTTCTCGCTCTTGCGAAGATTATCATGGATGGTTATTTATTTATTTGCAATTATAAACCGACCCGCCATGATGCAGGACCCGCAGCAGCCGCCACTGCCACTACGCGAGGAGACAGCGAGGGGTACGTGTGTGGGGGTCTACTTGGGAGTTCCGTTGCGCACGCGCACTAGGACTCTATATGTTATACAGTAGCCATGAGGTGTCTTCGACGGGACGCGATTTTTCGCTCCCCTCAGCTCTACTCCTTTTCCACTGTAAAAAAAATTCCAGCACTGCGGGTATGCGCTTGTTGAGAAGTACGTGAAAGTACCCGCGATGCTCAGGGTACTTTCGAGGTTCCGTGATTCCTTTCGCGACCACAATGCCGCACTGTCAGCCGCCGCAGCCGCCTGGCCGCTACCAGCAAATCGCCGCAACCCACGTCCGCGCGACTGTCTCCTCTCTCTTCCCTCTCCATCGACTGGCCAGCCCGCCATCCAGCCTGAGTAGCCTGATGGACGGTCACTCTGCAAGCTGGACTAGCTGCAGCGGTGCCGCCATCGCGGAAAGGGAAAAAATGGAATCCAGAAATTGCCGAATGCCCCCCTCCCCCCTCAAACCCGCTCTGCAAGGACGATAAGGAATGGAAAGGGGGGTGTGCAGCGGGCACCGAGAAAACCCGGCCCCATGGCGGCTGGGGAGTGGGAGAATCACGGGGCCGGAGAAGGAGGGGGCCGGTAGGGAAGGAAGGAAGCAGGGCCCTCGCGAAACCAGCCACCCACGCGGGCGGGCAGCTGCAGCAGGCAGGCAGGCAGGCAGGCAGGCTGCTCAGACTGTCGGTCTGTCCGTCTGTGTGCCCGTCCGTCCGTCCGTCTGCCTGTGTGTCTGCGTGTCGATCTGTCTGTCGCAGTCGCGCGCCGGGCCCGGCCTGCCCTTGCCCTCCGGCAGCGGCGCGCAGCGGCTGCCTCGAAATCGAGGCTTGCGACCTGTCGTCTCCCTGCCGAGGACTCCGAAGGAAGTTTGAAAGAAACTCTGAAAGAAATAGTGACCGAAGTCTGGAAATGGAGGGAAAGCAAGAGGGCCCCGTGTGCCGCAAAACTTCGGACGCTGTTGCTGCGTGCTGCTACGCCGGCAGCCAGACGCTGCGCTGCCGCGGGCGGGAGAAGCGAAGGGAGGGGCTGCGAGCGGGCGGTGAACGGGCCGACCGAGCGGTGGACCGTGCGGCCAGAGGCGGGCGGGCGAGCGAGTGGTACGTACATCATCAACCGGTCGATCATTCGATCGGCCAGGAAGTGCGCGACCGGCGCCGGCTTGATTTGCAATTTCGAAAGTGCGTTTGTTGATCAACAGTGAATTTGAATTTGAATTTGAATTCGAACTTGAACTCGAATTTGAAACCAGCCGCCGCCGGCCTCTGCCTCGCAGACCGACGATCAGAGAAGCAAAGCTCGAAGAGCACGTGGGAGAGCGCGCTTCAGAGACGCAGCGGCGGCGGCAACGGCGGTAGCGGTAGCGGCAGCGGCGTCGCGCGGGGCCCGAGGCTAGAGCGGAAGTCGGCTTGGGGAACAGCCAAACGCTACTGGTCATCCTGCAGGCCTTGCTTGATCCACCCCACTCATCCAACCGGAGGCGAGGCCAGACCAGGCGAGGCGAGGCTTGGTGTCCGTCGTTCGCCCGTGCAGCCTTGGTGTTCGTCCGCTCGTCCGCTCGTCCTCTTGGCGGGCGAGCGCGCAAGCGAGCGCTGCGCTGCGCAGTGACGCGAAGCGGGCCCCCCTTTCCCCGCTCCGTAACCCACGTAAAAAGGGTAAAAGGGAAAGTCGAAAAAGGCCAGGCGAGGCCAGGCCAGGCCAGACCTGGGCAGAGAAGGGCAGCAAAGACCCAGTTGAGACGCAGGTAAACCAACATGAAACAGCGACGTGCGCGCGACGAAGAAGAAAAGACGAGGGCGCAGGTCACGGCGCGCACATTGTGGTGCGTGCTCGGCGCCGTCCTCGCGACAGCCTTCATCACTCTCGTGGCAAGCGTGGAGAGCAACCGAAAAGGAGTCCTGGGTAGCGGTCTTGCCGATGGAAACGTTCTCGTTGTCGCCATGGAGCGCCGTGAGATCGAAAACAGTTTTGATAGCGAAGAAATCGCAGAACGCAGATACAGAGATGAACTCAAGGAGGAGGTCCTCGAAGTGGCCGGCGAGGAGGCAGCTGCGGACCTCGACAGTTATGAACAGGAGAGCTCCATCGCAGAGCTCGAGGAGGACGCCTTGGAAAACTACAACCGCCCTGTCGGCGAGGGCCCGCATGAGGAACCTCCACTCTTTACCTCGCCAGAGGAGGCTCGCCTGCGCAAGCTGGCGCTCGAAGAGCTCTTGGCAGCGGGGGCTCAGAGCACCTTTTCTCTTTTTCAATCCGAGGTCCCGCCTCCGAAACTCATCTTCTCCAAGCTTCACAAGGTCGGAGGCACTAGTCTAGCGCTCGCACTGCACAATGTCACACAATTCTACAATCTCAAGGGCGGACCCACGCGCGGCTTCTTTGTTAGCTACAAGCCGGGCAGATGCCGCCACAGGAGCTTTGACCTCTTTTATCAGCACGCTTGGCGCGCAAAGTGGATGACCGACTGTCTTCCTGGCGCTGCAATGGTCACCATCGTGCGCGAGCCCGTGAGCCGCTACATCTCCCATGGGACCTGGTACGACAATCGCCGCTACTTCATCGAGTACCCCGATGAGCCGTGCGACTACACTCGATCCGACCACCGCAAACCCATTGGGGCCAGAAAGTATACTTGCCATGACGACGCCCTTCGTAAGAACGTCACATTTGCTACGCTGCTTAGGCGTATCAACGAAAAGCCAAACAGGCCCAAGGCCTGTGGCGAGTCCTGCACTTGGCTCACCAAGCCTCGCAGCGCAGACCCAGCAGATGCCATTCGCGCTCTCGACCAAGACTACCACCTCTTCACCACGACAGAGCACCTCGATGAGTTTATGGTCATGCTGGCGCTTCGCTTTGGTTGGTCACTTGACACAATGCTCTACGAAAAGTGCAAGGATCAGGGCAGGGTCAAAATCTCGCAACGTGATCTCGTGGGTGAACACCAGTGGGCTTTGGACAAGATCAATCTCATCACCACAGAGGAGCGCAAGGTCTACGAGTTTGCCAAGCAAAGGTTTGAGGGCTTTTTGGCCGAGCTGGGCCCCGGCTTCAAGGGCATTGTCAAGATTTTTAAGGACAAGCTCTCAGCATTTCACGCGATGAAAAAGGCGGAGAGAAAGGGCAGCCCACGCTGGCTTCCTCATCCCTCCGTGATGATGTGCTAACGTCCAAATGCTTTTGCGCCTATCATTTATTTCATGTGACTTGGGTCCTTTTGTGCGAGGCCCCTCACAAGTCAATACATGCACACCCCTTCATTCTCTTTCCTTTTCTTTTACAATAGAGACCATCAGAGTTTGCCCGACCAATTTTCCGAAAAGGAGTCAAGCGATCAGGCAATTTTCTCTTCTTTTTTCTTCTTTTCCTGTTTTTTAAAAGTCGATGCGTCACCCGCCCGCCTCTCGGTTTACTTTGCATGCAATACAATTCTTTCTCAATCCCATAAATAAGTATACGGCATCCTCGGCGTGAAGCCATCGGACCAGCACGCTATGCGGCTGCCTCAGCGTCAAACTCAATATTGGAGGGTCTCACCACAAATTTGAGGTCACATGTCTGACTTTCAGACGCCCGCTTCGGTATGATACTGTACTTGCACAAAGTCCACTCTCCTCTGCACCACCGTCTCTCCTAACCATCACCACCGCTGCTTCCACGACAGACCGGTAATTAGGTTTTGAAGAAGATTTGCAAGACAAGATCGAGAAGCGGCTCTGCATGAGCTAATTATCCATCATGGTTGAAGTGGTGCGAGTTGTGAGTCACTTTGCGCACGCGCAACGATTATCGGAGAGCTCTCGGAATCCTCTGCGCCAGTAGGCTCCGCTTTCATAGTCCCAGCTGCATCGTAGCCGCCTTCAGCTTCGGTTTCGACATCGACATTGTCGGCATCTTGGGCAAGTCCCTCGTCGACGCTCTTCGAATTGTCATCTTCATTTTCGTTGATCTGGGTTTCGCTGCTGCCTCTGCTTTCGCCTCCGCTATCCTCCCTGTCGCCACCGCCGCTGTTGCTGTCGCTCTTGCTGAAAGATTTGGGGCCACGTTCATTTTTGAATTTCCTGTCAGGGGTGAGAGAAGATAAGGAGCCCCTTGCTGCGCGCGCATCCCAAAGAGACCCTTGGGCGTCGTCAAGGGAAGTATTGATCATGAGTCCCTCAAGGGGACCTTGGCGCTTAGAGGGACTTGAAGATTTATGCGTGACACTGGCTTTGTCTTTCGCCGTCAAATTCAGGGCCTCAAGGGTTGCAGCCGCGGGAAACTCGTGCGCTTCCGAAGGCATGCTCGCAAGACCCTCATCGCGACATGTCTGGTCATAGCGAAGAAAATATGCCCGCCAAAGTTGAAGATTTTTGGTGCCAAAGGCTGGACGCAAGGTCGCGCTCGCTGTTTGGGAGTCAGCCTGGTACGCGGGGTTCTCGAATCGCCCTGGGTCCTGGAACAGATCATCCCACGCGCAATATGAAGAGAGAGGGAGCTGATGATCAAGGGCTTCCTTGCGTGTGTTCACAAGGAAATTGCCAAATTGAGCCGAGTACACACGATCCAAAATCGTCACAAGCAGGCCCTCGCTAAACTCGAACGCAGCAGGAAACTGGTGCAGGAGCTGCGACACACAGTCCATAAATTGTACAAAGACCGGGGCTACGTGTGATGAAGAAGCTTCGATAACCTCCCGGGTTGAATTGGGTCCGGGAGGGGCTCCTGTGCCATATCGTGTGCGAAACGCATGCCCCACCGAAAGCCAGTCCTTTTCTACGAGGGAAACGAAGCCACGAAGCGTGCGGTAAAAGCCATCCATGCAGAGGACGGCGAGCGAGACGATTTGAGCTGTGCGATCCCAGCCGTCGGAGCAATGCACGAGGACAGACTTGCGCTCATCTTTCACAATCTGAACCACTCTGCAAGAAGCGCGGAGAATGTATGAGAGAAGGTGCATCCAGCGCGAGTCCGCCAGCTTAGTCAGCCATTGGATTTCAAACTCTACAGCCTCCTCGTCGTCGAGCTCAAAGGCCCCTGGGTGCATGTGCGCATCCGCCAGAACAAACTTGCCGTGAGGGCCAAGCACAAATTTTCGCTGCTGCTTGAGACGATGCCCCACGAGGCGCTTGAGCTTGTTCATGCTTGCGCGGACAGTCTTGGTATTCTCCAGGTTCATGAATTCAATGGAGACCGGGCTTTGGCCCGTGTGACTGTTATAGTTGGCAATGTCCTCAAAGCCGCCGCCAGCCTTGATACGGTTGGCACTTGCGTTTGATGGCGGACGCGCATCTACGATGACGAGGCCTGACTTTGCAGTCAATGCTATTTCCCGAATCAGCTTCTCGTCAGCGATTGAACGCCGGTACCATGGTCCTGACTTGGGCTGACTGCAGCGGCAAATTGAAACGTGGTGCTCTGGGTCAATCCATGAGAGAATTGGGATGCGACGGCGGATGCGAAAGTCTGCCACCAGTCGAAGCTCTGTATCGCTCACTTTCGTGGGCACGGCAAGGAAACGTGGGTACGAGGCGCAGAGGGCAAATGACTGATTCACGGTCGAGACGCGCCAATTTGGGTTATCCCCTACGAGCCGCTCAAGCTCGGCATGATCGTCTACATGGCAGTCAAGACAGCACCCTGAGAAGGAAAGAAGATCGTTCCCACGGGGCGGGGGATCCACGATCGAGTATTTGAGAACGCAGGCAAACACTTCGTGATGCTTGAAAGACGTTGCGGCTGGGAAGCTCAGCCGCACAAGCGCGTGCTCGAGCTCATGAAATGCAGAGAAGCGCTGCTCCGAAACCATTCCAAGCACGACGAGGCGGACGAACCGTAGGTTTTTACAATAAATGTTCAAAATGCCCGCCTCGCATACGTCGTTGAGCAGAATCTCGATGCGCTCGATGGACATGAGCGGAATGCACGCTACGGCGCGCCCGGGTGACTCGGGGCTGAAGATGATCAATTGAAATGTTGTCAGCACAACGCTGGCCTGCGGCTCATTTTCAAACCAGATCCGCTCAAAATGGCCCACAAGCTTCTCGCCCGGGAGCATCCAGGAAGAGGCTGACGAGCCGGTCATCACAGAGCCTGACGCCGAGCCGGAGGCCGTCGCGGAAGCATTGTCGGCAGGGTCGCCTTTGCGCGACGCGTGCGTGGCTCCCGTGGTCGCGTTCACGGACGCTGGTCCATTCTGAGGCCCTTTCTTGGCCTCCAATTCCTGAAAGCAGCTCTTGCAAATTCGGACTGGTGCGGAGTCAGGCTCGAGAACAGCGCGGAATTGCGAGCACGCATTGCAGAAAACCATTCCGCATTTGCGGCAGTGATGCTTTGTCCAATTCGGTGCCATCCACCAGAACTTCGTCTTGCACCCATAACACTCGGGAGCAAAATTTTTGGGAAGCCACGAGGTGGCCGAATCGCTGAAGTGCTGAAGCCGCCGCCGGTCCGAGGTTCGCGCTGATGGGTTGGGTCCCGGCTGGTCGACTCGCTTGGGTGGATCAAACGGCGACTGATGCGGCTTGCTTGGTGATGCAGGCGTAGGATAAGACCCAGTCAACGACACTTTTCGCTGATGGACTGACGGCTTGCGCTCTCGCGAGGACGTCCTGGGATGCCGCAGGTTTCCGATACCAAACTTGCCCGAGGTCTGCCGCATCACACTCGACCCAAATTTAGCAGAGGCCCCACGTCCAGCATCGTCACCTCGGCTCCTGCTGGTGCTTGTGCTGGGGTACGCCCAGCTCATCGGTCTCTTGCGAGGGTCACCCGGATCGGGCGCGGATCGAGGTGAGTCCGCGGAGGGGTCACCTGAGAATCCCTCTAGCGTGCCAAGATCCCCACTCGAGGCGCGCATACTTGCTAGGGCTTCATCCTCTGCACTTTCGAGGCTCGCGGCCGGGACCGTCGCGGCTACTGTCGCTAGCGACTGCCCTGGGGCTGTGATATGTCGCTTGCTCAGCCTTCGCGCTAGCGACGACTTCGACTTGGCCCGCAGCGGTTCCAGGCCCGTCGAGCCTGCCCGCTGCTGCCGCGGGTCGAGGCCCACCTCGAGTGCCGGCGTCACCTCGAGAACGGCGCCTAGGAGCATTTCTTCGGCGTCTGAGGCGGACTCTGCGGCCGAGCCTGCGAGCTCGTCCGAGTCGGACTCCGTGCCCGCGTCGTCGTCGTCCTCCTCCTCGCCGTTCGTCCAAGCCGTGCGGAGCGGGGCAGCCTTGCGGAGCGAGGCCGCCATCTAGCGCAGTCGCTGTTGCGGCAGCTGCGACTTCTCCCACCTTCCTCCCTCCCTCCCTCCCTCCCTCCCTCCGTGCGCGCGCGCCCTCCTCCACGCCTTTCCCTTCCCTTCCTTTCCTTTCCTTTCCTTCGCGCGTTCCCGTCCGCGCGGCGGCGTCCTTGGTGGTCTGCCTTGCGGTAAATCACGCCCAAGATCGTTGCCCAAAGATCATTGCCCAAGATCTATCCTAATTTTGCGCGTCTCCCTTAGGAATTTTTATGCTCTCCCCTGATTTCGATAGGAATAAGCAGGTACTACTAGTACGTAGTACTATAGTACGTAGTTCAATTTTAATATTAAAAAAGGACGTCTAAGAACGGGGCTATTTCTTCTTCTCGGGCCCGGACTCGGTAGTCGTCCGGAGTGTCCGTATTCACTCCAACTCGTGTAATACTTCTCCTTCTCCTTCCTTTCCCTTGCCATTGCTCTGTCGCGGTGCGGCCGCTCCCAAAAGGAGATAAAAGAGACAAACAGAGAACGAAGCACATGCACACACCCAGAGCGAGCGCGCGGACACTCACTATCAGGCATACTACTACACACCTCCTCGGCACGAACGGCGGGGGCAAGCTGAGCTGCCGCAAGAAACCCTCCCTCCCCTCCGTCCTTGCTGCCTTTCTGGCTGCCTTTCTGGCTGCGTGCCTCCTGCAGCTGCCTGTCTGCGCTGCCCAGCGGGGCCAGCGCAGAGCGCGAGCAATCAACGCGCGAGGTGTCCAGCGGCGCAGGCTGCAGCTGCGTGGACACCTCGGGCAATGCTAGGCCTAGCTACGAACAAGGCCTAGCTGTTATCGTGACACTGACCGAGTTTGGTCTGCGGAGACCGGGACTGACGGCGGCGGTCCCGCGCAACCCCTGGAAAACGGCTACGAGGTCCTAGCCCGCGGCTGATAAGCCTCGGCGAGGAGCAGTGACATGAAAAAGACCGCTGCGCGGGCTCGCTCGCGGCGACCGTGGACATAACCCGAACTTGACATAGGCAAACAACGGCGCGGGCGGCAGAGCAGAGGCGCGTGCATTCGTCGCCCTCTGCAACCAACCGACCGAGCGAGCGAGCGAAAAACAAACGAACGAACCTACGAAAGTACGACCGCCCACGTTGAACATGGGCGCCAGGTGCTGCGGCGGCCCTGCGCGGGACCAGCGCCTAGGAGAGCAAGGGGGGCTCGCCAGCAACATGAGGTCCGGAACGTGGGGTAGGAGCGCTCGCGTTCATAGTGCCCGGCTGCGTACCGACGCGGGGGCTCATGCGACCGACTTCGAAGACATGGAGGATGAGGAGAATGAGAAGCTGGACCTATCTGAAGGAGGGGATGCTCTCGTCGTACACAGCTTCGCAACGAGGCGAATCTTCAGGGAGGTCCGCGACGCCCTCAGCAAGCTCCGCCTCTCAACCCGGAGTTCGGCCGTAGCCAATAGTGATGACGATGACGACGATGAGGACCTCGAAGTGCCCAACACCATCACTGTTGTCGTCGTCACACCGTCGCTCCTTCACGACGCGAATGCCTTACGCTACCTTTGCGCAGCAGTGGATAATGAAGAGTCCACAAAGATTGTTGTGAGCGTCAATGGGGTGGGAGATGATGTCTTCGGCGAAGCGGTTGAGTTGCAACACATGGCAAGCCAGGTCCAGACCGACATTCTCGGCATGCTCGACCGTCTGGGTGTCTCTGTAAGCGAGCTACAGCATGCATTCGAGCACCTCGCCAAGTGCGAGCACGTCACGTGCTGCGTCGAAAATGGAATGCTCAGTCATTTCGACGAGAGACTGCTTCGCGTTTACACAAGAAGGGGTTTAAATTTAGTCCAGAATGGGTCGCGGCTGACCAGTGGCACGACTTCGGGCGTGAATGACGTGCAGAACCGTAGCCAAGAGCACATGGAAGAGCGCGACCCCGACGTCATCCTTTTCCACGCTGAACGATCGAACCTTGAACGTGGCATTGTTGCACTTCTCGATGATCATTTGCCAAATAATGTCGCGTGCAGCTGGCTGGCTGAAGAAGAAGAAGAAGATTCTGACGAAGACGATGACGATGACGATGACGATGACGATGACTTTTATGAAGAGGATAATGACGAGAGCATTGGGAGGAATGTCCCGGCTATTAAAAACCAACTGGCGATTGCCAATGAGCTCAACTCTGCGTCACACCCAGGCGCAGCTCATGCAAGGGAAATTCGTCATGCTCCAGTCATATTGTCAATGCTCACGCCTGCATTTTTCAACGATGAGGGTGCTCAGAAGGCTCTTTTCGACTACCTCAAAGAAGGCAGGAACACAACAAGAAAGATCATATTCTTGCGAACGTCCGAGGAGGGCCCCGCTCTCAGCAGTCTCGAGACCTTCTTTGATATGCTGGAAGGCGGTTCCCGGAGTGAACTACTTCGAGACGCCTCTACATTTCCACTTGATCCCAGGCTTATTGGAAACAAGCGACATGAAGAGATCCAAGGCTTGGCTGCGCTCGTCGAGCAGGTGTTCACACCTCGCCGATCAACGTGGCATCGCACAAAGAGCGTATTCAGAAGGACTCCTTTTGTGAGGTAATTGAAACTGCTGGCTGACCACTGCATTCTTCTCTCTCGTCTATTCTACTCAGCCTTTCCTGACAACCAGGTATACTTTCGTTATCTGAGCAATAATTTTCTCCTTTCAGCTTTCTTTCTTGTATGGAAACTTTTGGCACTTCAGAATCTTTTGCGGCGCAAAGGCTAGTCATGATGGTTTTCCCTCTCAGAAAGAGCCACAACCTTGTTAAGCGCCGAGGTATCAAGGCGGCTGCCGTGAAAAAAAAAAAAAACCGTCTCGGCCGGTTTGGATGTCCAACCCCCCCCCCCCCCCCCCCACCCCCCC
>KN805420.1:80698-136230 GCA_000818945.1 Schizochytrium sp. CCTCC M209059
AGGGGGGCCCCCGGAAAAAAAAAAAAAACCCGCCCGGCCGGGTTTGGTGTCCCACCCCCCCCCCCCCCCCTCTTTGCTCCCATAACCTACCCCCCTTCCGCACCATGCTGAAGGAATCTACATGTAGCAAGCGAGCAAGACTAATTCTCCTCGCTTACGACCTTCGTAAGCAAGCAAGCTCAACGAGAGGTGGAGCTGCAGTTGTCACGCCTGGGCCAGTGTATCGCACTTCCTTGGCGAAGAAGTGAACGCTGCAGAAGCGCAGTTGGCACATCACCTACAGCGAACACCTCAGCATGATTTGAAAGTTGAAGTGCGTGAGCAATGATCGTTCCTGCTGCCTGCCCAAGCTGCCAGAGAGTCGGTTCCTCGCGGATTGCGGAAAAGACCACGTGCGACGCTGCTGCACAGGTTGTGACGAGGAGATTAGATAACTCATCATGCTTGGGTTCAATGAGCGACCGTGGAAGCTCGAAGAGTCCAGCACCTTCCCAAGCACCCGTCTGGCCCTCATTGCGAGCTCGATATTCCATTCGAGAACCCGTGTTCGGAATTTTCTCGGCGTATCTGCGAATGATGTGAACATCATATCCCCAACCGCCAATTCCGATGCTGTCGTCGCGACATGGAATCTTGTAAGGAGGTTTGGCACCGATACTTTCGTGGCTGAGTCTCCTTGTAAACCTTTCGCTCGCTCTTTCTGACCATCCTTCTCGCGTCTTAGCAACGAAAAGAGGTTGAGACCTTGCGTCGCAGTCACGTTGCGCAAAAACGTTGTCACTCACAAGTCGGAGGCCTTCTCGAACGTAGAGACTGGGCCAATGGTCACTTTCAAGCCACTCGTCTTTGCAAAGACCCAGTTGTTTTGTCCGCAATTGAATTTTTCTCGGCACGGAAGGATCCGTCTGAAGAAACCAAAACATACCTGCCACGTACTCCTGATGCTTCTCAGCGATCCGCACTCGCTCAGCGTACGAGCCTAATGGGTATCCAACGCCCCAACCTGCAGCGTCGGTGGAAATAGGCGCTCTCTGGTCACTGCGGGTAAGTGATCAAGTGTGGACGCATAAAAAGCGCATGTATATCTATCTATCGACGTACCTGTCCATTGTCGCAAACATCAAACTTGTCCCTTTCTGGGTATGACACGTAGGGGTACGCCAAATAAGGTGTGGCTTTGCCACCCGCTCGATAGTATCGCGCGAGGAGCTCATACGTGCGTGCGCTGTATTCCGGGGGACGTGGAAATGGCACTCGCTTTTGCCGATTTGTGGTGACGCATACTCGCATGCTATAGCCCATCAAGCCTTTGTCCGAAGAGCCTGGATCTCCACTCGGGCCAAAGCCATTCACGAAGGGGAGAAGTTCATCGTTGACGCCGATTGGGTTCACATCCACATCAAAGTCGCCCAACGAAGACATAGTTACCCCAGCTCTTGACTCGTTGTAGGTAGAATTTGCTTCGCGTCCGAGCGTGTACGAGGCGCCCGAAAAGCGTAAAAGATCCCCCTCATAGGAGGCGTCGACAAAGTACTTTGCCGTCCACCAGCGCGATTGCGAAGAATCTTGGCAATGTGACTTGATTGCGGCAATGAGCCGACGATCGTGCGGCGCCCTCCGAATGGCGGAAAATTTCTGTTCGAGTCGAGTATTCAGATGAATTTGGATCCCTCGGGAGCCAAGAAGTGTCTTGAAACTGGCCTCGCCAACAAAATTATCTGGCTGCCACACAGGGTATGTGACATTGTAAAAATGTGCGTTCAAAACGCCCCATTCTCGCATGGTACTGCGCATGAGCTCCACGTACTTGAAATCCCTGAGACCAATCCCTTGCGTTGCCATGCCTCCAATCGAGTTTGTCGGCTCCAAAATAGCAACGCGGGCGCACCCCATGTGTCCACTACAGCGAGCGCCGCAGCGATGCCACTGGGCGTTGCGCCATAAATGACGACATCAAGGTTCGTCGTTTGGTCTTCATTCGCGGGCCATTGAAAGAGGTAAAGGAGCATCGCTGCGACTGCAGCGGCGGCGAGACGCCTCGCTCCCATTGGCAACGAGTCGCGCGGGGCCGCCAGCTCCGGCGGTCCTCTCCGAGCGCGACAATCGAACGACATTTCCTCCTTTGTTGCAAATTCCTTTTCCTTTAAAAAAAAAATAACCAACACCGTGCACGATGAGACTGATGCCGTTCCAGCATGCGGCACGCGCTAGTGAGGTTAGATGTGAAGTAAAGCCAAAACCAGCGCGACGACACTACGAGGGAGGCAAGCAAGGCAGGCGGGCGGGACGTCGAGCTCGCGAAAAGCCATTCACCCAGCTTGAAGGCAGGCGGGTTTGCGTTTGCGACCAAGCGAGGGCATCCTTCTTCGCTCGCGCAGCAAGCGAGCGCGTCATCCTCTTCAAACACCATGGGATGCGTGAACTCCTCCGCGGCAGGCGCCGACCGTGTCGAGGAGCCCGTCGCGGCCAAGGCCTTAGCAGGCCAGGTCTTTGTGATGGTCAACGGGTCTTCGGGCGGCAACGCGGCCGGAGCACTCCTCGAGCTCGGACAAGACACGCTCGACTTTGAGGATAACCAAGGGAGACCGTGTCGCGCATGGTTTTTTGACTTTAAGGATGCCGACTCCCACAAGCGTGGAATGGAGAGGGTCGCGGCAGAGAGTGCCGCCAGGCGCAAGAATCTGCGCGTCGTGGCTGCTGGAGGAGATGGAACGGTCAAGTGGGTTCTTTCAGAGCTCATTCGATGCGGGCTCGAACATCTGCCTATCGGCGTCATTCCGTTTGGAACAGGGAATGACTTTTCCCGTGCAATGGGCTTTGGCGCCTCGGCGCCCGTACCACTGGTCGGGGCTCACATGCTAGCCCTCAAAAAGCTGATGATAGCGACGCTTGAAGCGCAAGAAGCAAGTCTTGATGTGTGGAAGGTCCGTATTGCCAAAGGCCCGAACGGCAAATTCTTTGAGGTTCGCGACGGTGCCATCACAGAGGCTTACGAAAGCGAGGACGTACTAGAAGAGGAGATGATCAATTACTTTTCGCTGGGCGCTGACGCGCAAATTGTTTTTGAGTTTGAGCAGCAACGCACAGCTTCACAACTGGGTAATAAGCTTGTGTATGTTGAGCGTGGAACCCACCAACTCATGAAGAGACCTACACGTCTACGGCAAATGATCGAAAAATTAGAGTCAAAAGAGGGCGATTCGATTCTGTTTCGAAGATCTGATCGAATTCTTGCATTTCTCAATATTCCCTCGTACAGCGCCGGAGCAAATGTGTGGAGCCCCTCGAAACGAACGGGTCGATTTGGGCCTCAGTACGTAGGAGATGGCCGTCTTGAGGCCTGTACGATTCATGGTACGGCAAATGTGGCAATGCACCTTGGAACGGGCTCAAAGCTTGGAATCAAGCGCACGGCGCAGCTCGGTGCGTACAATATCAGCTTTTGCGAAAATGCTGATGTATATTTGCAAATTGACGGCGAAGCGGTTCATGCACAGAACCCAGCCTCAGTCTCGATCGAACACGGCTACACGGTTCAGGTTTTGAGGGCCGCGCACGCGTTGGCGCGCTCCTCTGCAGCGGACGTTCGCAAGGCTTCATTCGTCTCGCTCCCAGACTCGAAGCGGATCCGCTCACTCGTCCCGGGAGAACAAGCGCCTGTTCACGTCGGCTTTGTCACTTCTGATTTTCAGGAGAGCGACCAAGACGCAGACGACGAAGATGATGAAGACAGCAACACTGTACGTGACTCCAAGGAGCAGGCTGGAGACGGGATGGACGATCCTGCGTCAGAATCTTCTGGTGTCGTCGCGATCCCCATACCTTCCAAAGCGGAGAGATTGTCGTCACACTAGCAAAGACGAAAAGGAGGACATCCTGGTATCCGACTCGTACACCATGGTGCAATCGTCGATGGAAGATGCAAAGCTTCGAATTCAGGCGAGCCTTTAGCTAAAGACTCGCTCTCAGTTTTGTTACCCGGGGATGCAATGCAAACTTTGATTCTTGTAAAATGTGCGTTTTGATTTCATAGCTGGCTGGCCACTGGGTAGGCCTAATGGGGTCATTGGGAGGATAGTTTTTTTTCCAAAAGACTCGTCCTTTCGAGATTCACTTCGAGCTTTGCAAGTCACACGAGAACAGAAATTTAGCAGCAGTAGAAGCAACGATTGATGCAGAAGCCTTTCACAGTATGACGTGCTTCAACGAAAGATTTTTTTAAATAAAATTTGAAAAAGCAGTCGCAAACATATGCGTGATCGTATGCGTATTCTACGTACCATGCGCTAATCATTGAGAAAGCCTATGTTGCAGAGCCAAAGCTTAGGAACCGAGCTTGTGCCAAACGTTGGTTCTATAAAAGGACACCCCTGGCCCCCTTTCCTCACAGATTTGCCCCGAGCACTGCGGTAGTAGTCAAACAAGAAGTCAGGACCCGTAGTGAACGGACTCCAGGCCAGGCAAAGACTTTCAAAAGAGAGAAAGAGCCGTCGAGAGGAAAAAGTCGCCCGCTTACCATGCTTGCTTGATTCAGCCGAAACGTTATTGAACCCGCGAGTCACGGTCAGAAAACAGAAGATATGAATTAACCAAACCAGGATCTTTTCCTTCTCCCGCCCCGACCGCAAATCTTCTCGCAGGCCTCGGTCGTACTCGTCGTGAGCCACTTGAGCGACCTTGGCTTGGTGTGCCTTGATCCCAAGCCTAGGTCAAAGCTTGGGACCTAGATCCCGTGGTGGTGCCTCGGCCCAAGTTCTGCGACGGCGGCGGCGGCGGAGTGTTGTGGACATCCATCCATCAAGCAAGCAAGCAAAAGATGTCGTCGGAGCAAAGGTTTCGCGGGACTTGGACGCCGGCGATTCCGTCACCAACGGCACAGGCGAGCAGCGGGCGTGGGGTACCGCCTCCACCGCCACGTCAGCCAGCCGCAACAGCGCCCTCTGCAAGCCACGCGAGCACTGTTCCCGTCAAGAAGCTGGATCCGTCCAGGGTGGCCGAGCTCGAGACGCTTGGCAAAACCATGTTCAAGGATGCCTACAAGGAAACGCCTTCAATGTACCCGGCAAACGTTCCAGCACCCTCAGCGCCACCAGGTCCCCAAGCATATGCTTATTCACGCCCATCAATTCCTCCTCCGCCGACAAGACCGCAACCGCCGCCAGTCCCACCATCACCACCGAGCCAGTCAAAGTTTTCGATGGTACCACCGCCTTCTCCTGGGCCGATGCAGACGTATCCTCCCTATCCACCACAGCCCGCTCACAACGTGTATGCTCCGCAGTATCACTCGACGCATGTCGAGCAGTACTCGAACACGATGGACCATCGCTCAGCTCACGTCCATCATCATCATCACCAGCACCAGCAGCAACAGCCTCCTCTACCCCCGGCGGCAGCGTATGGACCGCCACCGCCACCACCGCCCGCACAACCGGTCTATGTGCAGCAGCATTCCCAGCACTCTCATGGCATGTATCTGCCTCCGACGCATTCACACACAACGGTGACATACATCAAACAGAAGAAGCCAAAACACCACAAGCATAAGACTCACAAGCTCTTTAAGTTCAAGTTCAAGTTCAAGTGAAGTTGACTCAGAAGAACGTACACGTCCCCCCCCCCCCCGAAGAAGAGTGTTGATGTAGCCTCGTGCGGACGTTGCATGCCAATGACTGGGTACGCTCCAATAACGTTAGCGAAGTATTGCAAGAAAACATTTATATGAGTACAGGCACCGTCAATGACAAGACCAGACTAGGTAAGCAAGACTTTTTTATCTCGAGAATTGAGATCGGCTTTGTCGGGTTTGAATTGTCTCTCAATGTTCCCGTTATCGTAAGGTTGTCGGCAAACACAGTTGATTGCGACTATAGAAAAAGAACGAGGAAAAGGGAAAAGGGGGCAGAAGGTTTTATTTATTTAAAGATGGCAATCTAATGAGTCCAAGTTTTTTGTCCTTTAACTTAACTCATGGCCACCTTTGTCTCTGACTCGGGAATTTTATCTTCGTCTTTGTCATCATCGTCTTCGTTCAAAGTCGCCTCGCTGCGAACGGTCTCGTCGTCACCTTCATCATCCTTATTGTCACTCTCATCTGCAGCATTAGCAGCACCAGCAGCACCAGTACCAGAGACGGCATCAGCATCTTCATTCTCGACGCGTCGATTCTCCCTGGTTTCGGATAAGTGGGTGTCTTTTTCTTCGGCTTTGGCGGTGGCGGTGGCGTCTGCATCGTCTTTTGTAGCGGCATCGCCCTCACCAATCACGCCGGCATTCCGGAGCTCTTTCGCCTCTTGTTCTAGTTTATCCTCAGCCTCGGCGTCAGCGAGACGTACGGCGTCTTCATCAAGACTCTCCAATGGTTCAGGCGCAGTTGCATCTTCTTGCGCTTGAGCCTCTTTGGCCTCTGCCTCCTCATATGGAAAAGGTATGCTCTCGGGCACATGGCCAGCTGGATAGGCAACAGCCTTGGCATTCGATGAGCGCAAAAGACGAACCTGGTAGCCATGTACAACAGATACAGAGTCTGCGTGACATGCGCGAAGCGCCTCTCCGTCGATTTGGAAGTGGACATCAGATCCGGGCCGGAACTTGATAAAAAATTCGGAGTTCTGCTTGAGACGATGCAGCCCGAGAGTTGATCCCGTCGTGAGCGAGAGTGCAATATCGGAGGTGCGGTTGACGGTCATCACCTCCACCTCGCGGTCGCCAACGAATTGCGGGTGGAACTTGCCTTTACTTTCTGCGTCTTTGCTTCGTCGCCAAGGATCAGCCCCTGCGCCGTAGCTTGGAATGTTCAAAAAGAGCAGCATGCGGTCTTTGGCATTGAACTCGAGCGGTTGCGGCACTGGGTCAGGACCCGGAGGAGCCTCTACGATAAGCGCGCCTGGGCCGTACGTGGCGGACTCGATGAATTTCCCCAGACGCGGCGGTGGCACGATGGCTTGACCCATCCCCTTGCGGGCGTAAACTCTTTTGTTTGCGAATTGAGTTTTGCCGCGATTTTGTTCAAAAGCAAACATGAGCTCCCCATCGGCTCCAATCGAAAAGTAATTGATCATGACCTCTTCCAACTCGCGCTTACCACTGTGCGCCTTGACGATTTTCTTGTCCTTGACTTCTTCAAAGTAAGCCTCAGTCCCCGCGCCCAAATGGACCTTGATGAGCCACACATCCAGAGGGATCTCCTCTGCTGCATGAATCATGCGGATGCGGTCCGTGAGCGCTTTCATGCCTGTTCCGATGAGAGGTGTCGGTGGACTGGAGCCCCAGCCTAGTGTGCGCGCGAGGTCGTTGCCAGTTCCAAAGGGGATGATGGCGATGGGGATATTGAGCGCGTGCGCGTTGGCGAGGCACGAAATGACCCACTTGACAGTGCCATCTCCCCCGCATGCCACGATGCGGACGTCGTAACGTTCTGTGTCGCGAGCAAGTCTGGCCATTTCATTGAAATGTGCTTCTCGTGCATCGTTGTCCTTGAGACTGAAGATGCTTACCATGCACTTTTGCCCGTTTCCTAGCTCCATCTCGAAGCGCGGCACCTTCATGTCAATGAGTTGTTTGGCCACCAGGCCTCCGGACCCAGGATTTACCGCCATGAAAACTTCGACTTCGACCGCCTTGCCGGCCTGCACGGGAGCCGCGTCCCTCGCGCGCTCCAATTGAGCAGATGAAGTGCATCCCATCTTGTCCTGGAAACTCTATCTTTCGGCGATTTGCACGAAAAGTGACGCTCGCGAGTGGCGAACAGCTGATGCTGTTGCTGGTGCTGGTGCTTTTGTCGCTGTCCCGAACAACGTACTTGCGTGGGGGAAAAGGGGCGAGGCGAGGTGCCGGAGAGGGTGGAGTCGATCAACCTCGTCCAAATCTGGACCCCGCTCGCTCGCCCGAGGCTGAGGGTGCCAACAACGCCGAGCGCGAGGCGCCACGGTCGCGCGGGGGCGTGACCAAAGGGGTGATCGAGCTCGGGCCGTAGACAGGGAGAGACACAATGAGAGAGAAATTATACGCTCACGCGCGACTGCGCAGCGCTCCTCGCTGACGCTTTTCCTTTCTGGGTGTGCCAGGGCCATGGACTCTTAGTACAGCAGGGGTACCTAGGCCTAGGCCTAGGCCAAGTGGTAGGCCTACAACAACCTCGGACGAAATCTGCCACGAGACCTTGTTGATACTGGCGGTTGACCGCCGGCTGGATCAGGACAAAGCGAGGATGTCGCGGCACGTACTAGCATGACCGATCCATCGAAATCTGGCCCAAGTAATTCCAGTGCACTGCACTGCAGCGCGTCCGTCCGTGGTGGACCGGACCGACCGGACGATCTCGACAAGCAACAGCAGATTGACTGTGAAATCCGTCCAAAAGCCATAAATAAGCAAAGCCGCCTCTCGACGGCTGCGTGCGCGCGAGAGCATGGACAGGCCCAAGATCGCCCGCGCCGGCGGTGGCGGCGGGAAGTCGCGGCGAGCGCTGCGACGGCAGCGTGCGGCGACAAGCGCCGGTGCTGGGCTCGCGCCGAGCGCTGGTAGTGGTAGTGATGGTGGTCGCGCCGCTGATGGAGGAGGGCCCCGCCGCCACTCAAAGCGCGCGCGGGAGGCGTCAGCTGACGGAGGCTTGCGGGAGAAGATGCGCCGGCACGAGAGCACGACGGGCGCGGGGGCCCGCGCAGGAACACGCCGTGACGGCAAGAAGAGCCAAGCCAAGGGCATCGGCGCAACATCGGCGCTGCAGTCCAAATTCAAGGCCAAGCTTGAGAGCGGGCAATTTCGCTGGCTCAACGAGCAGCTGTACACAACTTCGAGCGAGGAGGCGGTGCGGCTCTTTAAACGCAAGCCAGAGCTTTACGAGGTCTACCACCGCGGGTTCGAAAGCCAGGTCCAGCGCTGGCCCGAGAACCCCGCGGCGATGATTGCACGAGAGGTGGGCGACATGCCAGAGGGTACGATCGTCGGCGACTTTGGATGCGGGAACGCTCTCATCGCCCGCACGGTGCCTCATACGGTACATTCTTTTGACCTCTGCGAAACCAACGAGCATGTCACTGTTGCGAGCAGCGCAGACGTTCCTCTGGAGGACGCCAGTCTCGATGTTGCTGTATTTTCTTTGTCGCTGATGGGAACTGACTATCAGCGGTTTCTCCTCGAAGCGCGGCGAACACTCAAGGTTGGCGGCACTCTCATTGTGGCGGAAGTCAAGAGCCGGTTTTGCAGCGCAGCAAAAGGTGCGGCGGACTCTGCGCGAGACATGGAGCGGGGCATTGCCTCCTTTAAACGCGTTTTGAAAAAGATGGGTTTTCGTTTGATTAACGAGGAGATCGACAATCGCATGTTCGTGCTCTTTCGATTCCGCAAGGCAGCCATGCTGGGTGGAAGTGCGCAGGAGGCGGAGTTGGCAAGGCGTATCAAGGCGCGCGGCTTTCTTGAGGAAAACGAAGGCGTGCTGAAGTCGTGTGTATATAAGAAACGCTAGTTGTTGGCCAAGCTTCTTTTGGTGTTCGAGGAGAAAATAAAGAAGAGGTCAAGTTTGCGGTGCGTCCCCAGTGCGAACGAAGGTGCTACACCACTCCCTGATCCTCATTGGTGTGTGCGTGTGTGTATGCGCTTGCTATATGGGCGTCTCGATGAACAACGATCGATCAGTAAACGATAATTTTCTTTAAATCTTAGGCTGCCTTTGCCTCGGCATTGGCCTCGGCTTCTTTCTCCTCAGCAATGATTTTGTCCAAGAGCTCCTGGACCTCGTCATCGTGCATGACGTGCTGCACGAGCTTGCCCGTATCCTTGTCCATTCTGAGAACAGAAAACTCCATCTTGTCGGCGCTTGGCGTGACCGAATCCATGGTCTTGTTGAGGACCTTGACTGCAAGCTCGAGCGCCTCTTCAATCGAACAGTCATCGTTGTACTCCTTCTTCAAGAGGGAAGTCGCTGCCTGGTTATTGGCGCCGATCGCGGTCGCCTTCCAGCCACCATAGTTTCCAGAGGGGTTCGACTGATACAGCTGAAAGCCGTAATGACGATCCCAGCCCGCGTAGAGAAAGGAGACACCAAAGGGCCTCTGGCCACCAAACTGCGTGTAGCCCTGTTTAAGATCGCAGACACGCATAATGAGCTGCTCGAGAGGCTGCGGCTCCTGGTACTGAAGCTTGTAGTTTTGCGCGACACGTCGAAGGTAACTGATAAGAACATTGGCATCTGAAGTGAGGCCGGCGACGGCACACGCAACGTGGTCGTCGATCATATAGAGCTTTTCGCTCGTCTTACTCGGAGCGAGCAGCTTGCTCGTGGCCTTCTTTTCGGCGGCAATCACCACACCGTCGCCGGCGAGCAGACCGACGCAAGCACCAGCGTTGTCGATCGCCTGCATCGCATACTCGACCTGGAAAAGCCGGCCTTCGGGTGAGAACACCGTCGTGCGCGAGTCATAGCGGGAGCCCATTTTGCTGTTCCCTCGCTACCTCGCTTGCGCGCGCGCGTGCACAGACGCGGCTTTGCCCTCCTGACGTTGAGAAGATAGACGGATAGAAATCGACTGCGCTCAAACCGCCGTCGCGCTTGCGCAGGCCGCCCACACGTGGAGGCCGTCCTTTACCGCGCCGAAAAGGCACGCCCAAGGAGCGACGCCTGGCTTGCACGCGACTCCGTCTCCTCTTCCCGCCGTGTCGCGCCGCTGCCGGAGCCCACGTCGTGCGGACTGTCGCGAGCTTTGCGCTTTGCCTGCCTCCTCCTTCGTTGCTGCTTCCTCCGGGTTCGCTCGCCACCTTTGGAACGCCGCCATCTAAATTCAACTAGCGCGGGTTGAGTCCACAAAAGAACGAGTGGAACAAAAGTTAGAACAAGTAAGGAACCATTGAGGAACTCAGGCCTCGCCTGATAAATCTTTTATTTCTACGGCTGCACTGTGACTGCGCCGGCCGACATTCGTCTAGGCCTATAGTACATATATACGTACGTACCATTGTCATGGCATAGGCGAATCGCGTTTTATTGCCATGACGTTTTCTTTTCTTCCTTTTTTTTTTTTCTAAACCAGTCGAGGAACCTAGGTCGAGAAACTCGGACTTGTTGTCTCAATCATTTTTTCCCCAATGCACGGCTGTGCCTGGGCTTACCAGCGGCTGACCTTGATCAACGACTATAGACAGACCTTGATCTCCTCGATCCCGCTGGCAATAAATGCATGTATTCGTGGAAGCTTGCACTCGTGGTCAGATCCAACGACAAATCCAAATCCAACATTGAATCGTGCAACATAAGGCAGCGGCGCCACCACCATGGACGATCGAGAATACAACATAAATCCCAAGGGATTGTATGCTCAGACTCGGCTTCGGCCTTGATCATCAATCCGCGATTTACCCACAGACTCGGACTCGGACTCGGACTCTTCTTGCGTTTCGTCAAAAGCAGAACGTGGAAATCTCTTCGTGCCGGCAGGGCAGGCGCAGGCAGGGCAGGCAGGGCCGAGCCAGCTGGCTGGGCGCGCGGCAGGCAGAAGCGCTTCGCCTCGGCGCCGGCGCGGCGCGTTACGCAGAGCAGCTCGAGGAGGAGCTCGGGCGCGCGTGGCCGCCCAAGGGAGCGCGCGAGCGAGCGCGCGAGCGAGCGGAGAACTTCCCAGGTTCCGAGGCCGGCCGTCCGTCCATGGGGCTGCCGAGGGTCTGCTTGTCCGCGAGGCCGCGGGAGGCGAAGACTGGGTACTTGTCGCCCGAGGTGGCGCCGGCAGAGCTCCCGGTGCCGCTGCCAGCGAGGAGCCCCGCGAGCGCCAAGCGGACGCGCGCGATGGCAAGGTCACAGAGGCCGCTGCTTTGGCGGACGAGCTCAATGGCTCACAGTGCGTCGAGATGTCGGCGCAACTGATTCGACTCGCTCGCCAGGCGCCCCTGCGCGGCGAAGACATCCGCCGCACCATGGAAAACCTTAGCGAGGCCATGGCGCTGCTCGCGCAGCGTCGCAGCGAGGCCGAACATCGCGCTCTTGTGGAGCTCAAACGGGCCCAGCGTACCTGCTGCAAGTGCGACGTGACCGCAGAGGACACTTATGCAGAACTCGTTGAGCTCTCCAACTGCGGCCACTGCATGTGCACCGACTGTTTTCGCGGGCACACGCTCGCAGCAGCACCGCGGCCTTGTTGCACCTTTCCCTTTTGCGAATGCGCCATTGCGGAGCAGGATGTGCGCGCAACGCTGCGCCCTGAGGAACTCGAGGCTTACACATCAGCCGGGCTTCGCAACATCGCCGACCAAATTTGCCAGTGCCCGAAATGCCAGAGCGTAATTGCGTTGGATCGTGACAAACACGACGCTCGCAACGCGGGTCGTGTGCGTTGCGTGTGCCAAGAGACATTTTGCGCCGACTGCCGCGCCTCACCGTTTCATGAAGGCATGACGTGCGAGGAGATGCGAAGCACGCACCCGTGTCGATTTTGCAAGACCCGGGTCATCTGCGCACCGGCTGCAAGTCCGGGCGATCTTGTCGTCTGTGCGTCACAGGCATGCCAGCAAGAGTCTCGCGCGGTCTGCGGTAAAGTTCGGCAGGACTGTGGTCATCCTTGCGGCGGCCTCGCGGAAGAATCGTCTTGCCCCGCTGAGTGCTTTGCATGTTTGGGGCCAGAAAGGAGCTGCGGCATTTGCCTCTTTCCGCTCGAGGAGGGCGCTAGCATGGTGCTTTCGTGCGGCCACGCCATGCATGTCAACTGCGTTTGCGAGCGTTTTGAAGCCGAAAAATCTGCCGAGCGCGCTTCGCTTACGTTTTCGCGCTGTCCCGTGTGCAAGACTGACATGGCGCACCCCGAGGCTCTGGAAAGTGAGTTTCTCGCCGTCAACGAGCTGCGCTCCAGCATTCAGGGCGTGCTCGACGAGGCAAGAAGCCGGGCTAGCCCGGAGGAAGCGCTTTTGGAGGATGACGCGTACACCTTGTTTTACTGCGAGCGGTGCCGTCGTCCTTACTTTGGCGGCATGCGGCAATGTGAGGAAGCTGGTGGAGCAGCACATCACGATGCAGAAGACCACCAACACCACTACTGTGCCTCGTGTACATGTGCGCTGCAGCAAGTGCCCGTCTGCCCAGAGCACGGGCCAGACAGCATGCAATTCAAGTGTTCCTTTTGCTGTACGCCGGCAAGCTTCTTTTGCTGGGGCACAACGCACTTTTGTGTTGACTGCCACGCCCGACAGATGGCAGGTGAAAGGCTCAATCGACTGTCGCTTTCTGAATTGCCTCAGTGTGGCGGCGCACAGATTTGCCCCTTGGGTCTTAACCATCCGCCCAACGGTACCCCTCCGTCGCAGAGCGCGCCAATTGTCCTTGGGTGCTCCATGTGCCAAGCTCGTCGTGCTCTTATGTAAATACATACACTCATCTTATCGCCCAGGCCTACCTCGCTCCACCTCATTTCTGTGTTTATATCAAGTATGCACCGAACTTCCTTAGTCCGGGCAATAAATTTTTCAAGAGCTAACATCAACCACGACTACCTACATTAACATTTGCAACTCATTTCTGTAGCCTACGGTGTGAAAGGAAGGAATGGGGACAGCCTTGAAAGTTTCTGTGTGAGGGATTCGCACCAGGCGCGCAGGCAGAAATGGAGAGAAATGTAAGGAAGCCGGCTCAATTCGTGCGAGTAAAGAAAAGATGAAGCCTTTGAACCGTCCCCTTGCCGTCTTTGTTCTTATAAAAACGGCCCGTGATATTTTGCTCCTCTTCATTTCTTGACCAGCTGGTACCACGACACCTCTGTAACTTTGCGAATCGTGACCACTACAGAGTCCGATTTGCATTTATGCGAGGCGTTGCTAATTTCGCTGTGAAGCACAGGAAGGCAGAGCTCGTAGTCCTTGCCGTTCATGTCTTTGAGCTGAAGCGTAAGCGAGGTCTCCGTCCATTCCAGCTCGACGTTGTCGTCGGTCGGCTCTTGACTCGGTAGCAAGTCCTCCGTCGGAACGTAAATTTTTACAGTCTTCTTTCCGTCGGCCCAGCTGTAGCGCTTGACAACGTTTTTGATCTTCTTTCGGGGAAGGTCGGCATCTTCGGCTTCGGAAGGGTCGATACGCGGTGGTTCTCCACCATAGTTTTTAACTGTTTCACGCGAAGACGCGTGCGCATAATAGTATGCATTCTTGCCTTTGCGCCTGATATTCTCTTGGAGCGCGTTTTGAGCCTCGCCGCTGTCGACCGCGGCGGTCTCCCCTGCTTCGCTAATTTGATTGTTGTCGTCGGTTTGCGAGCTATCTTTGCAGTCCTCCGCGCTGCCCAGATCTAGCCCGGACATCCCGGACTCCACGGACTCGCCCTTGACGTCTGCCATTGTAAGCCCGCGGCCTGCTTGCGTCGTTTGCTAACCCGCCACCGTCACACCTCTCGCGATCGTAGCCAAGGAGGCGTCGCACCGCAAAAAGAGTCTGCTTTTCGAGAAACTTGACTAAAACTTTATACCATTAATGGTCGCAATTACTTCCGAAAGACGAGTACACGAAAGAGCTCCGCAGACAACTAGGAGAGCAACCGAGCTAGCGGGTGGGATCTTCGTCTAGCCGACAAGCTTATCGAATTGCGAGTGTCAGATTGTTTTGTCCACGCTGCGTAGTGCAGATGATTTAATTTGTCTTTCCATTCTCTCTCAACTTGAAGGAGAGGTCTCTCAAAACTTCGCTAAATGTCAATGTCACACCCACCGTCGGCAAACGGTGAAAGGAGACTGACATTAACTATGTCCACCACGTACCTTGAGCACCTAATTTGAAGGAACACAACGATCGTGACTACACGTAGCGCCAATAGATGTTCGTTGTTATTTGTTGAACTTGCATATCACACTGTCAATCTTCGATTGGAGAGAAGAAGAAAATAAAAGAAGAATGGCATCGTTTTCATGAGCGAGTCAGCCAGCTTCAGCCGAGTCATTCGCCTCGACTTTCACCACGCTAGACCCTCGTCGCCGCAATACTAGCTGCAGCTCGTCGTTACTTCTGCATTGGTCGGCGGCATTTCAGAACAAGTGAAAACAAAGTTTGTTTTCGAAACGATTTTCCTTCGTGTGTACATATATATATATACAGAACCAAACACGCGCGCCGAGCCTGGCCGGCCGCGAAAAACTGAGCCGCTAGCAGCAACAGGTCGCAGGCCGCCGCAGCGTGCAGGGCGCTCGAAACAAGATAGCTTTCCAGAGCTCTTCAGCAAGGCTGAGCGAGGGCTGCCAGGGCAACCGGCCGGCAATTCGTTGGCCGAAGCATTCGAGGCAACAGCTTCGCAGGCGCTCTTCCGCTTTGAACATCTCGGAGGAGACGCCTCGACGAGACGCGGCAAACTTGCTGCGAAGATGCAGAGGTCTACTTTTCACAACAAAACCCTTCTGGCAAGATCAGTGCTTGCCTTGGCGCTTTTCATGATTCTACAAATGGGAGATCTTCTCGTGGCTGTAGAAGCGCGGAAAAGCGCCAAGTCCGCAGGTCCAAAGCCTGTGGCCACGGGCGAGAGCGCCGTCGAAACGATCACTCATCGCGAATTCGAGACGAAAGTAGTTCAACCTGATGAGCCATGGCTACTCGAGTTCTATGCGCCTTGGTGCGGACACTGCAAAAGGCTGGAACCTATTTTCGAGTCCACCGCCACTGCCCTCAAAGGAGATGTTCGCGTGGGAAAAGTGGACGGGCCTGACAATCTTGCTCTCATGCTCCGATTTGGTGTGTCCGGATTCCCGTCGATCTTTGCCATCCGTGACAAGAAAACGTATGTCTTTAACGGCCACCGCACCCAGGTCATGCTGGAGCGCTTTGCTTTGAATCCGGCTGAACATGGCGAAGCAATGTCGACGCTTGTTGATCCGCTCGGCCCTGTAGGTCGCGCTAAAGGCGCTGTAGCTGGCGTCGGCATGCGCGTGATGGATGCGCATGACTACGTCCAGCGCGAATTCAAGTTATCCAATTCGCTTGCTTGGTTTGTGGTCTTTTTTCTATGCTTTTTGGCCGTCATCGTAGCGACAATGATGGCCTCTGGCATCTTCTTCTTCCTCGGCGAGGGTAACAAGTCTGGTCTCCACTCTGATCCCGCTGCACAGGCGCAACCCCAGCGGCCTCACCAGGACTAGCAAAGATAGTAAAGAAGGAATCGATCGAAAAAGCAAACGCCCACCTTGTTCTTGAAGAAGATGGAAAAAACGAAAGAAAGAGGCTCGATGTCTTTCAATCCAGAAGAAATAGTGCCCGCCAAAGGCGAACACGCGTAAGTCCATGCGCACGTAAATGGGGAGCAAGTGGCTCAAGTTTCGCAATGAACTAAGCGTGAAACATGTTTGAAAAATTTCTGTTTTATTTTCTTTCTTTTCTTGCATGAGGGGAAGAACATGGAAAAGGAAATGTACAAAGGTCAACTCTGAGGTGCTAGCACATGAGCACACTTTCATGACGCCTCCAGCGCTTTGGGTTTTTCTTGCTCGCTCTCACTTGCTCTTGAAACGCCCGCACCCGCTCCTTGAAGATCGCAACAAGCTTGGGAAACTCAGGCCCAAGCTTGCCAACAAAGGACTCAAACTTACTCTTTGCATGCTCGTACACACCGTTCATGTTATGGGTGAGTCGCTTTATCTTCTCCAGAGCCCAGGCGTGCTCGCCCACAAGATCGCGGGGAGAAATTTTGGCCTCTCCTTGATCCTTGCACTTTTCGTAGATCATCGTGTCGATAGACCAACCGAATCGCAGCGCCAAGAGCACAAGAAACTCGTCGAGGTGCTCTGTAGTCGTGTAGAGCGCGTACGAGTCTGTCAGCTGTTGCATGGCAACGGAGGGATCTTGCGAAGAAGGTCGCGTGATCGAGGAGCACGACTCGTCGCATTTCAATTCCGTATGCGACTCCCTTTCTACTCGCGTGAGGAAATGACTCAGGGTGGCGTTGTGGCGCACCGCGTCGTCGTGACACACAAACGTCATTCCTCGCAGCAAAGGTGGCTTATCGCCAACTGCTTCCGAGTAGTCACATGCCCTTAGCGGGTACTCCGTAAAGTACTTGCGATTGAACATCCAAGTCGATTTGCTCACATAGTGGCTCACGGGCTCGCGGAAAAGAGTGACGAGAGCGGTCCCGGGAAAAATTCTGTCGATGGCACCCGTGTTTTGGCTGTGCTGGAAAAAGATCTCCTTGTGGTAGTCGCGTTTGCACGAATTGAGTTTGTCGCACTCGTTCAAATTGTAATGTACAGAAGCATTTTTAAGCGCCAAGGCAACGCTTGTGCCACCCACTTTGTGCAGTTTAAGAAAGTACAGACTCGGTGGTTTCTCGGTTTGCTTGAAGATGGAAAATTCCGGGTCATTGACACCAAAGAGTGCCTTGAGGCTGGCCTCGCGGAGGCGACCCTCTTCTTCGTTGGTGAAGAGGGGAGGAGGTTCGAAAATTGCATCAGTCCCCTGGCCTTCGTCCTCGAGAAGCCCATCGAAGTTATTTAAGAGGCCCTCTTCATCGATTTCCTCCTGCTCGAGCGACATGGCCTCCAACTCGTCGTCTGTGACGAATAAGTTAAAGGGATCATCCTTGAGTCGCAGCCTCAGTTGGTCTGCTCTATCGGGTTGAGGCCCGCCTTGCTCGACGTCGACCTCTGCGTTGAATTCAATTTCGATGCTCCTGAGGCGCTCATTCGACACTGATTCTCCGCTCAGGCTGTTGTACAGGATGCAGATACCAAGCATGATGGTGACGAATATGTGCATACTCCATTTCATGCTCGCCATCGCGAGCAAGCTGCCATTTCCGCCGCGTGTTTGGCGCTGCCTGGACGTGGGACGCTTGCCGCCCTCCATTCTGAGCACGTGAAGAGAAGGTAAACAAACGGTTTGGATGCCGGCAGGCGGGCCCTCTTTCGCCCACGCGCTACCGAAGACCGAATGTCTGGAAGAATGAACAACTAGACGTCTGCGAAGCAGTCCAGTCTTTTCTGCAGTGCCAGTGCCAGTGCCAATGGCAATGGCGATGCCAATGCCTCAAGACGTCTGTCGATGCACCCTGCTGCACGCGCTGCGCCACAAGATCGACGCCGGTTGCGGAGCCGCGGCGCCGCAGAGAGAGAAGAAGGCCCGCTCGTCCTCGCCAGCAGCAGGCCGCGCGAGGCTGGCGACCTCTCTCTGCAGAACTGCGTGCTCGCTCGCGTCGCTGCCGGCGTTCTTTGTCTGCTTTTGCTTTTGCTTTGTGTCGCTGCGTTCTGCCCTTTGTGTTAATTCGCCTCGCTCTCCCAGTTGCAGGTCGGTGCTGCTTTTTGAGGCAGCGCGTTCGACAACGCAAGGAGAGAAGGAAGAGAAGCGCTGGTCGCCGCCCCGCCTCCACATCCATCAGCCAGGAGAGGAGAGCGGCCAACTCACTCGCAGTCAAGTTGTGCGTCAACCAGGGCAAGCAAGTCCGCCCGCTGCCGCTGCTGTCAATCGAGTCGATCGATGGATTCGGCCTGCTCCACGAATTACTTTCCTCTGGCGGCTGGACCGAGCGCAGGAAGTAAGTAAGTCCAATCGATTCTTGTAAATCCCAATAGGCCTAGGCCTAGTGGTACTACTTGACGACGAGGCGAGAGCACGACTTCTGGTCCTCCCTCGTCCATTCCGAGTCGGCCTGGATAAGCAAGCAGACCAAGCAAGAAGCGACTTTGACAGACACCAAGGTCCACTTCTCTTGGGGGAGTCCACTCTGCCGGAACCACTTCTGCGCCAGCGTCCGCGGCAGTAGCCGCTGACTGCGAGGGAGCGTTGAAATGGCGGTCACGGTACCAGCTGCGACAACTTGAGGTCACGGTGTCTTCGTGCCTTGCAGTCAGTCATCTATCCAATCAATCGATGACTGTGGCAAACGCGGCCATTTTTTGGGGCTCCGTGCGCGGACTTGCTCTCGCTGTCAAGTCGCAGGTAGTCACTTCACTGTCAATCGGCACGGGCGGCAACTGCAGTGCGATCTTCTTCCAGCAGCCTGAGGTCGTTGTGATCGATCGAAGGAAGCGGTTGGCCTCCCCTCTCCGATGGACGCACCTGGTCTGAACAGGGAGAAGAAAGGCGCGTTGTCGGCGGCTGAGAGCTGCTGCAATTGCAGCCGCGGGCAGCTGTCGAACGCTGGACTATTCTGGGCCAGGTTGACTCTTGGGCTGGGCTGCCCCGCGCAGTAGCTCGCCTGCTCGGGCTAAAGGGGAAGAAGTGAAGGAAGACCTGTTCGGCTGAGGCCCTCGTCTGCCGAGGTCACGCGAGGCGAGGTGATGGCCATGACTGGCTGGTCACGGCAGACTGATCGCTCGCGCGTAGTAAAAGAAACACATGGACAGTGAGTCGTCCGTCCTCATTCCAGGTGCAGCGGCACTGCGGCAGCGGCGAGGAAATGATCGTCGACAGCAGCAGCTGCAGCTGCAGGCGATCGATTGTGGCTAAAGCTGTGGCTGTGGTGAGTAGACCGTGGATTGATGATCAAGGCCGAAGCCGTTGCCGACGACGTGGCCAGCAATCGTGGCCGCCGAGAATGATTATAACTTTGTAAAACGGGCATACCTTCGATCGACTGAATTCGATAGTATCCGATTCATGGGAGCAATCAAAGAAGGCGATTAACTGCAAGGATTGACCGATTCCAAGACTACCGCCATGCTATAATCATGCAAAGGAGTCACAGCATCTGCCATTGTGCATCTTGCCAGCTTGCCTTGAAGTTGTCTCTTATCCATGGCCTAGGCTTGGTGGATTCACCAAAATACTCTCGGCCCTTTTCCTTCACGGCTGGCAGTGACTGGCTCTCTTTGGGGGGAAATGGGCTCTGGATCGCGGGATGGGGAGCGCGTTGGTCAGGCCAGTGGAATTTTCACTTTGCACGCTGAGGCTAAGTTCGCCCTTGAGCTGGCTATTGCTTTGCGCAGTAGCTGCCTCTTCGATGATTCCCCGATAAAGGCGATGCAACGTCTCTGCCGGCAGAGTCAACTGCGCAGCTGGCTTCAACTGCAGACAAAACGAAGAAGATTGCACTGTTTCAGAGTTCCATCAAGTAGCGGAGCAACTCAAAGGAACAAAAGCCAATCCACGTTAGGGGGCAAGTGCACACTTTTGAGAACGTGAACTTGGGGTCCATGCCATGTGAGTGAGAACAAACATAAGGGACGCAAGAAATGGACGCAGGAACTGGACTCGCCATTGTCCAGCCACAAGGACCCCAAGCACTATGATCTCGCGAGGCTGGACGGATGAAGGCCACGCGCTTTGCGGCGCGCACCAGGCAGGCAGCCAGGCAGGCAAACAGGCAGGAGCGACCGGCAAAGCGAGAAAGCGAGAAAGCGAGCCGCACGGAGCGCGACCAACTTCCAGCCGAGGCTAGGCTGTAACATGAAGCCTTGTCCAACAACAACAATAACAGGAACAACAAGATCAACACGCGACAAACGGGTCCAGCGCTCACGACGACCCCGTCGGTCTCGCACTGGCAGTGAGGAGACCTCCAAGGCGAAGCCGCAGCGAGGCGCCGGAAGACTTTCTGACGCGCGACGTGCCAAGCTCGAGGGTATTCTTGAACGCGAACAGAACAAACCACGGGTTTGCGCACACGACCCGTCTCTCAACTATGTTTTGGTCGATGACTCGTTACGTGAAATTCGGCAGCGTAAGACAGAGGATGTAAGGGTGCGAGAATTCACAGAGGAGCGTGAGCACGAGCCTTCAGCAGAATCAAACATAGCCATGGACGCTCAAGATATCACCCTTGAGGCGAATTCTACATGTTGTCCAATTCAGGTTTTGCAGAAGACCGCCTTTTTCAACGGAAGTCGGTTGCTCGTCGAGTCCCAGTTTCATGACTCGGTAGATCGCATCGAGCACAACGAGCCCATGGCGCTTGAACTTTGGCTCCTCCCTGTGCTGGATCAAGACGCTGACCGACATTTGCGCACCGCGCGGGTCGACCTTGGCTTTCGCAATGCGCTCCTGGCCGTCTCCGCGGAGCAGTCCACGTGGCGTTATGTCTTTTGTAAAGGTCTTGCGGTGAACAACGAGCAAGCCGTTCTCCCTGGGACGCTCGAGCGTCGAGCGAGCTTGCGCGGGACTTGTCCAGTTGTCGGCCAGCGGCGCAACTGCACACCCACATTGATGCTCGACAGCGCAACAGGCAGGTTACAGGTGCACCTTGCTCTTGCATCGTGGACAGAAGAGCGCTCTCCAGAAGGTTTGCTCGATTTTAGCACGCAAACGGCGACAGAAAGCTTTAGATCGACTGCACAGCTGCGCCATGGTCGTTGGTCCCATGTCGCCTTGATGCTCACAGGCTCTCACGCCCTTCTTTACATCAATGGTCAGCTAGACGCGAGTTACTCTGCGCGCGATACCCAGCGCATTGCTTTCAATAATTACCCTCTCTTCGTCGGCAGTTCGCCACGAGCGACGAAGGAAGGCTCTGTCGCTGGCGAGCATGGCTTTGTGGGCTTCTTGCATGGCGTAGCCATGCACACGGCCGTACGCGACCCGGCTACCTTTGTCAATCCCGACATCAGTCGAGACGCGCCGCCGTATCCGCGACCGGAGAACGAATGGGGCTCAATTCTCTCCTCGTCCATCATGACATCCAATACGTCGATCCCTGGACTAGGTCCAGACATCCAAGGCCAACTTCGGCAAGCAAGAGCACGTCAGAGCCTGCAACGGTCCTGGCTTGACCAGCAGATACGCGAAAAGGCTGCCCAGCGCAGAAGCGAAGAAAAAAGAAATGAGGAGCTCGCTCACGAAGTCTTGATTCAAGCTCAAGCGTGGAAAGAAGAACAGCAGGCCCGCCGAGCGCAGAACTCGCGTTACATTGACAACATATCCCGTGAAATGCGCACTCACATGCTTGAAGCGATGGAGCAACGGCGTCTAACGGCCCTTCAGGAAAAACAGGCGGACGCCAATCTCGTTGGGGCCTTTGAAGATCCTTCGCGTATCGAGACGGCGCGTCGGCAGCGAGTAAACAACGAGTATGCTCAAGAACTTCGCCGCGAAGCAGATGCGCGTCGAGAAGCTCGCCAACAAGCGCGCGATGCCGAGCTTCAGGCAGAAAAGCTTCGCATTCAGACTCAAGTGGAATCTTACCGTGTCGAGCAAGTGCAAAATCACAGAAAAGAACTTCAAAAACAAGAGCGCCTACGACACGAACTTGCCGACCAGATTCTAGACAAAGCGTGCGCGTCCCAATATTCCGCTGTAGGGAATGATAAGTTCATGTCTGCCGAGGAAAGAGCACTCAATGCGCGCGTGCTTGCGATGCTGGCAAGTGTGCCCAAGTGTCAGTGAAGGGATATGGGTTGTGAAGTTTATGTCACAGTCGCATTGTTTCGGAACACATTTTCCTTTTCTTGTTGAGAATGGCAACATGGTTTCCAATTTCCATCAAGATACGAATGCGACACCATTTCCCAGAGATCATTCATTCGTGAAGATTTGAGACGGACGTTTAGCCCAAGTGGGGGCCGACAACGCTTCACTTGATGAACCATGAGCACTTTCCGTCTCGCTCGACTGAAGGCAGTTTAAAGGTATAGATTGAGAAGAGAAAAAGCATTGTTCGGCGCTCAGCCTAGAGCAGTCGTCCTTCTTTCCCTGCCGTTTCCGAGTCTTGAAAGTTACCAACTTATTGCCAGCTAGCTCAAAAACAGTGACGATTGAGAGACGAACAAGAAACCATCCTCCTTCTCTGGCTTCAAGTTAACATATTTTCTTGAAAAGGAAACAAAGACGAAGCTATGATTTTGCAGTAAATCATTCAAGGAGCAGAAACGTAGGAAAAGAAGAAATTTGCTCAAATTAAGCGATGAGGTGCATGAACAGAAAGTCAAATTTGACGCGTAGAAAGCTCATTGGCGCGCGAAGAAGATGATGTAGAAGACGTGGGAGCAGTGCGGAGCAAGAGGTTGATTTGTGACGAGCTCAAGACGTGCTGCGAATGGGGCGACTGCACAATGGTCTCAAAAACTTGCAGGACTGCTAAAATGAAGTCCCGAAAACCACAGCGATTGCGCGTAGCTCGATTCGGAGGACCACGGACAAAGGAAAGGTACTGAGAAAGGCTTTGACGAGCTAGAAGAGCGTCTGCTCGCGCTAGAATCTCAAAATTATGCTGGAAGCTGGGAAGAATTTCAGTGAGGATGACCTGCTCAGCTTCGTTGGTTTCAAGCTCCCCGTCATTAACCTCCTCGATCGTGGCGAGCACCTCGGCTACTTGCTCTCCCAAGTACCTTTCGAGTCCAAGAAGCGCGTCTCTCTGGCAACGCGCGCTTTTGTAATGGCTCGTGGCTTTAAAGGCTTCAACGACGCTTGCTCGTTGTGTGCTGGGAGTCTTCTTTGAGGTCGTCTTTTTTTCGCTAAGTGCTTTCACAGTCTCGTCGAGACGTTCCAGGTCCTGCATCGAAAAGGGGATTCGGGTAAGTGGATCTGTAAAGTCTCCCGAGGCAACAACGTAAGCTGCGAGTGAGACTGCATCAAAATGCCCCACCGTTCCATTTTCTCTTTTGATGATAAAGAGGTGAGTAGGCTGGATTGCCTCGAGAGTGATGGGGTCGATAGAAGGTGGTACGCTGGGAGCTTTTTTCAACGCAGTAGAAGAACTGGCTTTCTTTCGTTTCTTTGTTTCCTTTGCCGCTTCCTTTCTGCTTGACGATTTGGTCTTCGGGGATCGTTTTTTCATCTTCTTGCTCTTCAGCGCCTTGGCCTCTGCGTCGCTCCTTGCGTCAGAATTGGAAGTAGGAGAGGGTTCGCTCTCGTTGTCATCGTCACCACTGCCTTCGTCAGAGCTGGAGTCAATTTCGGAGCTGGAGTCATTGTCAGCACTATCGTTCTCCTTCGACTTGTCCTCGACTTCAGAGCTCTCCGTTTGACCGCCACGCTTGGGCTCTCTTGAGCTTGACGTCGCTGCTGTGGTCTTCACCTTGGTCTTTTTGCGACGAGCCTTCCGAGGACTTCCGGTTGCGCTGAAGAAAGCGTTGGTTCTCGATTGACTGCTGCTCCTATGGCGAGTGCTTGTTCCAACGCGAGAGCGCTTCCGCGCCGGATCGTCAGAACTACCCCCGGCTTGTAAGGACGAAGAACTTCGTGCGTCTCGATCATCGCTGCGCCTCGTTCTGCGCGCTGATCGGAGCGGTTGCTCGGCCGTCCGGGTCGACAAAGAAGACGACGACGAAGACGAAGAAGAAGAAGAAGTTGAAGAAGAAGAAGTGGAGGTAGATACACGCGATCTGCGCGCCATCCTTGATCGATGTAGATTCTACTCGCTTGGCACTTTTCTCTGTGAGAACGTACGAAGTAAAAAATCTAAGCTCTGAGGGTCCAAGCAAGCAACAACACTCTCTTCGGTTGAATAGCTGCTAGCTGCGTTGAGTGCCCGGCACACAGCCTACTGACAAACGAACGTATACAGCGCAGGGTTATGTTCAGGTCGACCTCACGTGCCAATCTTTTTTCAAAGGAAGGCTCAATGATGATGATGAGGAATGACGCTATGCACTTGCGATGTGCTCGACAAGCTGAGACGCGCAGCCGCCTCTTCTGCTAACTCCACGTAACAAGGGCCAAGGCAAGGGTCCTCGGACAGATAGATTTATCTCTCCTCTCCGAAGAGCTTCGAGCGCGCCACAAGTTTAGAATGTGCTTCGTATGTATTTCGTTTCGTAGCGATCTCGCGCACAGGGCTGGCACTAGCAGCTCTTCTTCTTCTGAGCCCGCGCGTCCAGCGAAGCGCCTGCCCACACGCAAGCGCTCGAGGAGGACGAGAAGGAGCGCTACCGCCGAAGTCTCGCTCGCTCGTGCAAGCCACGCTGCGCCTGGCCCTCGCTCAAGCGCTCTCGAGCGCGCTCTCGTCGCCGCTGGGCTCGGGAGGAGATTCTCGTTTGCTTGCTCTCAAACTGCGATTGCTTGCATCCCCATAAGGCTCTTTCCTCTTCCCTTGTTCTTCTTCTCGTTGTTGTTGTTGTTGTTGTTCTTCTTCTTCTTCTTCTTCTTCTTCTGCGGCTTCTTCTTCTTCAGACAAATACAAACTGTTTTGGCGCTCGTCTTCTTCTTCTCTGTCCGTATTACCGCAAGGAATCCGCTGGCAAGTGAAACTTAGCCCACGGCACTGTTGACCAAATCTGTCCCACAAGTGGGGAATACCGTGGGAAAAAGCCGGGGAGAATGCCGCGGAAAAGGGCTCGCCGGGCGGGCGCAATCGCCCTCTACAGAGCCCCCTCCCAACCTTTTTCAGTATGCCCAGTCTAAAACCACAAGCATCTTTCCTTTCCCAATGTCTCTGACAATTCACTGCATCTACGTTGGTGACAGAGGAGGAATAGAGGAGGCAGTTTCACGGAAGATGCCAAACTTAGGACGTATCCTGCTAGGATGCCTCAAACCTGGCCTTTAAAAGGTTCTTCCGAGAGTGAAAAATTGTTTCAGTGATGCTGAGTCAATGCTTTTTTTTCCCAAGACGACCCAAGTCTACAACTTTGCAGAAACGGTAGATTCTCCGATTCTTCCGAAAATCAAGATTTCAAGTTGACCAACCCGGTCGGGTACTGGTACTATTATATAGTACTGACGAGGTACTACCTAGTATCTATCTGGGTTCAACTTGAGTTACCACTGTTTCAGGCCACACGCGCCGAAGCAGTCCTGGCTCGGGCGACGCGACCCGACGGTGATCTCGTATAACCCCGTGGACGGAGATGAGCGCGCCAGACCCTGACCAGTCGGGTAAGGCGATACCTAAGGCCGGCGGAGCCGCGGCCAAAAGCACGCAGCAGCTCCTTTGCCGGAGATGCAAGCACCACTTTGACCCTTCACAGAATGATGGCCGCGCCTGTGCATTTCATACCGAGTCTTGGTGCGGAGAGACTGCGCAACGATGGCTCGAGCCTGGTGATACGAAGGATGCCGGCGTTCAGCACTGGTTCTGGACGTGCTGCGGCGCTCCTGACGCAGACAGCCCCGGGTGTGCCCGTGGTCCTCACGCAACATACGACGAAAACCCTGGTGTGCTCGCATCCCAGCAATAAATTTCCTTCCTTCATCCTGAACTCAAACGGGTCACGTTTGCTTAGAGCATCAAGGGCTCGTGCCATAAAAGGCTGTAGTGCACGTTTGGGATCGTGCTCTTTTGGATAAAGGGAGAAGCGATGTGTCAGAGTAAGCGCGTTCTTCGAACAGAAGTGCAAATCAATTCTGGGCACGGCGGTCTGGTGACAGCTTTACATACGGCAACCACTACATGGGCTCTTACAAGGCCCGAGCTAGCCGAGGAGCTCTTCAAAATAAAATTGTCGTCGAGCGATGGAGGGAAAGCTGAGAACGACACAGCTTCACAACGGAGACTTGCGCGGTCGTGCCTCCAGGAGCAGAGTGAGGGCCAACGAAGAAGAAAGAGGGTCGTTATGGCCCGAGGACTTCAAAAAGAAATATGTATGTTGTGTGGTGGCCGCCCTCATATATGAAAGGCCTTCCTTGAGAAAAGCAACTTTGGCCACAACTATCACGAAGACTACAGCTAACAAGTGCGACATCATTCTGGGAGAAGAGAGTATCTAGGGCACCGGTACTCTCTGTAAAAGATCGAGTTCTACAATGCACTCAAATTATCTCTTCTTATGGCAGCGCTTCTCGATTTTGAGTTTTGATACAAATTTTACTGTAGTGGGCGACTTGGCCTGTGAGCGCGCAGCGCCGAAGTTATAGCGACCAGCCGACTCGGCCTCTTTTGGGTGCTTGTTTTCGTATTGCGTTCGTGACAATTTTGAGAACTTGACTGTCATGATAGATGGAGGTATCCGCGCAAAATGCGTCGCACGCGCCCATTTTTCGCCAGAACTTATATATTTCATGAGGACATGCAATACGCAATCTCAAAAAGGTGCTTCGCAAGTTTGGCAACGCAATTATAATTTCAACCACGATTCATATGGATCAAGCACCTTTTTCTCCTTGATAGCGTGCCAGATCTTATTGAGTGCTGGTGAAGTTTCGTTGGCCGTGGTCAGAAATTGCGCAAAGTTGCGGTTTGCAGGGGTGTTGTAGGTCACAAGTCCAGAGGGGTTGACAACGCCGAAAAGGTTGAAGGGTGTGTATTTGCAAGCAGGCTTGTTGCTGTCACACACGTCGTAGAAGAAAGCCTCATCAACACTCCAATTCAGAGGCTGGAATGCAACCTCAAGCGACCATTGCATCATTCGTCGTGAAAGCCGGAGGATGCCTGTACAAACGTGATGCCTCGCCTTTCGCGGACGCCAAAACCTATAGACCTTGGTCCACATACTGAGATCCTGTTCTTTTCTTTCCATGGTCAAAAACTCCAGGGGACCTGATGCCTGGCCTCGATTAAAGGAGACGGCCAGCATGTCCGCGTCATCATGTTGGACAGCGTCGAATAGATAATTCAAATCTCCTGTGAATGTGACGTCGTAGTCGATAAGCCAGAGGTACTCGAGATTGGGACGATACTCGAGCATCCGCTCAAAAATGGACAGCGAGCTAGCATACGTGAAGAGCCACATGAGTCTGTTGGTATTGGCTGAACTTGGTTGAAAATGTCCTGTTTCTGGATCGCACAGAACCTGATGAGTCGTTTTGGAGCAGGTTCGATTGTATGCATCCACAGCTTCGAAAGGGACAACATTTTTAGCAACACCTTCGTTGTTGACGTGCATGAGACCGTAGCTGATGGCGCCGCCTCGTTTTTGCTCAATTTTGAACTGGTCAAATAGGCGGCCTTGGGTGCCGTTTCCTAGAACTGCAGCAATAAGCTCGCCGCCCTCCTTGTCCAGGCTATTGGCCCAGCTGTGTAGCGTTCTGTTGACGCGATCCGATAAGATATGTGTCTTCATGACGACGTGCTGATTTTTGAAACGGCCAGAACGTCGCATAGAGCCATCAATAATCTCGGAGATTTGATTTCCCGCAACCTTGGACATTTGGCTGACCTGAAAATCCTTAGCGCACGCTTTGGCGTCCAGAAGTTCAAGCTGACCGAAGAGCCAACTTGCCCTGAGGCCTACACTTGCTAAGGTGTAAGCTTTCTTCCAAGCTACCTCGATTGGAAGCGTGTACAAGGCATCGTCCTTTGTGCCTGCAAGAATCGACGGGGCCGGCGTCTCTTCGAAAATATTGTGCAAGAAGCATTTGCGCAATGTACCATCTGCGTACCCACTGATAATCCGCGTCGTGCACTCATCAAGACTCTTTGGCAAGAAGCGCAGATTCTGTTTTCCGAGGTCTTTGGCAGTGTAGTCGTCAAAAAATTGTGCTGCAGCGGGTTTTGACCAAAGCGCAAGTACTGGGCGCATACGCTGATCGTTGGTCCAATCGACAGCGTCACTTTTAAGTGCGGTAAGGCGGTTCACATCGATTGCAGAGTTCTGGCTTGTTATTGATGCCGGCGGCGGAAGAAGATTTCTCCTTCCATGCCAAAAACTCTTTTGCCAAAAGCTTTCATGCGCAGCATTTTTCTTCCCGTAAGAACTAGGAAATTGAATCGAATTTGCTCGCAAAGTGCAATCTCCAGCCAAACGTTTTTTCCAAGCGGAAAGAAGGCTGTGGCCTTTTTTGAAGCGCACACCGGGTCGAATGTAGAGCAAATTACGGTACCAATCGAATGACCATAGCGCTCGCATATCATAGCCTCCATCGACGGTCTCAATGCGCGCGCCTTTGCGCAAGATGAACCGAGCCTCCTTTCGAAGCAGATTGCCCCCTGAAACAACAATCAAGTCTGCGGCGAGGTAGCCAAGGTGCTCGTTCAGGTTGTTGACCTGGCGCGAGAGTTCAGAGATGTGGAGCAGCTGCATGCGCATGAGCTCAGTACGGTTATTCGAGTACGCATTAAACAGTTCCTCCGAGGCATTTGTGAACTCGTCGCCAAAGTCACGCAAGATCGTAATCACAGCAAGGTCTCGTGTCCGACTGCTAGGGTGCTCCTCTTCACCCTTGCTCTCGCTAGAATTGTTTAAGTTAAGGCTGTCGCTGACGGCCTCGATCAGCTTATTTTCATCGACGTAGAGCACATCGTCGCCTATGAAAGATAGCACACGCCAACCCGCTAGCCCGAGCACAAAGGAGAAAATCATGGCGATCAGCATCGGCGTCCGACGTCGAAATTCCATCCTCGGCGCCACGACAATGTCTCTTTCGCCGAAAGCCCAAGATAGTCTTTACTGAGATGCGTGGAGCAAGCACGCTACTTCCTTGCGACAGCAGGCATGTATGTGCGATACAATGCTGAAGAGAGCAAGCGGCCAGCGATGAATTCTTTGCGCGACTTGTTAATCGTCAAAAGCAAGAGGTTCGACCGTGACTCTCAAAGTTAGTGGCAGAGAGGCTTCACAAACACGCGCCAGGATAATCGATTGATGGACAGACCGCGTTTTGCCTGCCCGCTTCCTGCTCTGCGTGCGCCGCAGGTCTGCAGCGACGGCTACGACACGCGATGTTATTGGCGACGGGAAAAGTTCACACACGCGTCAGGATGATCGATAAATGCAGTAGTTGCGCTTCGCGTGCGGGCCTTTCTGATTCGCTGTGTCGCCCTCTGCCAGACTGGTTAACGAAGCTTGCTGCCTTTCGATGCAGCCTTGGCTGCCTCTTTTCTACAGCCAAGTCTACTTGCGGCCAACCAGGTATGACTTTCCCGTCCAGACTGGGGGACATTTGGCTTTGCCAGCCTGGAGGGCCACTGGCACCCAAATGAACTTCAAAAGTCGGTGAAAAGCCATTAAAAAAAAATCAAATTACGCTCGAAGAATGTGACAGCGTGGCAGATAATCAAGAGGCCAAGCGTGCAAGGGTTGCCCAAAGGAGGAGCGAGGGTCGTGTCGCGCGGGGCGAGAAGGCGGAGAGCAACACCGTGCGGTCGCGCTGAAGACGACCAAACCTCATCACACTTTTTCGGCTCTGCAGCTCGCAAGTTACAAACACGTAGACAACCCGACGGCGCAGACGATTTTGCCTTGAGACCGACTGAAAGTAGGAGAAGAGCTCAAATTGTGAGATAGGTGGTACACCTTAAAGCAGCAGCTCCTAGGTACATCATTGGGGGTACTGCATCTACTTGTACATGTAATGATGCTCCAAATGCAGCATTCTTGGAAATGGAGCGTACTTTTGGGACTATGCCTGCCCCCCCCCTTTATTTGGATCATTCTTGAGCCCAGGACACTGGTTAACGAAGATCTAATTCAGATTTTCCAAGTTTTCCCGGAGGTTCAGCAGTCACCCACCGCTTTGCCTGTTCGTCCTACTTTGTCACCGACATCTGCACAAACGTCTACCGCGTTCATGTTAGTCTCACTTTGTCCCCGACAGCTGCGCCAACACTTGCCGGCCTTCGAGGTATGATGCCGTTGAGTGGCAGAAATTGCAGCTCGATTTCTGAAGGCAGTCTTTGCATGAAAGGTGTACGATGGGCCCCTAGTTGGTGGATGGCATCACGTCCGGGCCATCCATTCATTTGTGACATCTTTGAGCACTTTCATTGTGCGATGCGTGGCTGTCGTCAATGGAGCTATTATCATTTACACTATACCATCGACTCGCTTATCAAGCATAATCCTATCTATCGCATTGCCGTCGACGCCCTCCTAGATCTCTCAGCGGATGAACATCAGCCTGGACCACATTTATTCCATATTGACTATAATTCTTCAACATACATGTACAAACGACCCAGAATGAACGGAACGCAATACATGCGATACATTGATGATTTCATTTCGAAAGCTGCGAAATTAGGCGCTCAAAACAAGCTCGCGGCATTACCAATGCCACGAACTCTCTACTTCATGTGACTGCAAGGCGAGGATCATCTTCGCACGAAGAATGAGTACAATCACGTAGCTTTTGAAGCCTGGAAGAAGTTGAATCCGCAATGGAACTTCATCCTTATCACATCTGACAACATTGCTGAGCTAGCCCCACTGAGCAACGCATTGTGGAAGGGAGATCACAGCACGAACAGAAAAAGGCTTTCGCATTTGTCAGATTTGACGCGTTTTGAATTGCTGTGTAAGAATGGAGGCGTCTGAGCAGATGCCTCAGTTATGCCCATGGTGCCTCTCAATAACTTCCTTCCCCAGGAGCTCGAAAAACCAGGACGAGACTTCCTCATGTACCGTTTCACCCATCCGCATCCCTAGCAAAAACAAATTCAGGGGCCAAAACCAAAAATCCTCATGTATTGATCCACACATCCACATACAAAATTAGAGCGTAGACGTAGGCGTAGGCCCACTCGTAGCCTAGTGGACGCTACTGCCTACAGCAAGCTTAGAGACTGCAGGAGAGTCCACCAGTAAAATTCGAAAGATGGTTCAAGCTTCCAAACCCTGGCCCAGTATACCCTTGTAGTTATGAGAATGAAGACTCGCAAGCCTCGCGCACTTTCATGAGGGAGGTGTATCGATGGGCACTGTACGAGCATCGCTTCAGCCAATGAACTATTCCAGACGTGCGTTAGCACGATCTCTCTACTCTTATTTTGACCGTCTGATTCTAAGACGTGGAGACAATTTCTCGGGATTTTGAAACTTGCATTAATCGCTTCGCCGGCACACAGGCTCGTTCCGCAACCGTCTGGCTGCCCGGGATACCCCGCGACACGGCCGTGCGAGTCTTTGAGGTAAAGTTGTGTCACCTCCATTCTTCGATGCCTCTGGGGCCAGCGCAAAAACTGCGCGAAGGGGCGACTTTGCCCGGTCTTTGCGACCGTGTTCGTCGAGGAGGCTGCCGCGCAGTCGGACTAGATAGAAGGTAAAGACAAGGAAACGCGTGGAGAAGACAAACTCCCTGACAGATATCGTCTTTTGTTGGGTTTGGCTGCACTTTGCGATATTTGGTCTTCACGTTAGCAATCTTTGCCTTAGGTCTCTGTTGGGAAGCTAGCTGGCTTGAGCCCACCGTGTTGATCAAGAAAAGTCTTCACGACTTGCTTAAGTGTTTTCTTGGGTTCGTGACCGTAAGGGGCTGAATCTCATAGGCAAATTCGGCTTCCATGCCTTTTCGCCCCCTTCCTGATGACCGAAATTACATAATTACTGCAGGTGCTGCGTCTTTTGGTGCAAGCTTTGCTGCCCTTGCCATTCTTTCAGCTTGCTCTCGAGCCTTCTGGTAAGCGCTAAGCTGCCCGACGGGCAACTTGATGAGTTCCAGAGAAGGAAGACACAATCGTCCTCAGAACTCCTTCTCAAGTTGCGCGCGCATCGAACCTGGCCCCACCTTATTCGACAAGTTCTCAACGCCTCATTCAATGTGCTCTTCGAATCGCTTCCTGTAAGGGCCCATGTAGTCGCTGCTGTAAGTCCAGCCGTGATGAGGCCGCCGCGCCCGACCTTGTGATTTCGGTCGAAGAACATGATGTTCTGCGAGCGCATACTCTGGCATATCGATTCTCCTGTCTCGCAGGCTGATCCTCGCTTGCGAGTCATTGTTTGCTATTGGTGTTGCGTTGTTCAAGCCAATCGTTTGGCTCTCTCACTCAATTGTATCCTCGGCTTCGTGAGCATTATCTCGCAATCAGAAAATTCGTGATCACAGCGCACAGCCGCCGAGGATCAGTATGAGAACCTAAAGCTCGTGATGAGAGCAGAGTTGTACCATGATACTAACGTCAAAGCCTGCAACAAGGCCAGCTGCGCTCTTGACGGAGCGAAGATCCTTGACTTTATATTCGACGCGTTGAAAATCATGCTACGACCTTCTGCGGGCGTTCTTCGGCTCTCAGTGGCTTCAGGCGCAGCCATTCGAGTAGATAGTTTTGTCCATGCAGCGCTTTCCTTACGGCTGGCGATCACGCTTTTGATACTTGTTTTGTCATCCTTCACCCCCGACGCGCTTCCGTCGCAACGAACCCGCGTTCACACGCGAATCCGCGTTCACACCTGCTCACAGTCAGGGAGGGCCTCTTCTCCATGGCACTGCAAGTTCGTCTCGCCAGGCTGGCAAAAGCGAAAAAAAGAAAAAGAAAAAAAGAGAAGGATGGTTCATAGTTTCGCTAGAAGCGATGCAAACGAGCTCCGAGCGAGCTTGGAATGGCTGGGTAGCTGCTGCTACCACCGGCTAGAGCTTATGATCTCTCTGTTCTGGTTCATTGTTGCGTCTTTACGTCCTTCGTCGGGCTACTTGTAAGCCTGTTGGTAAGAGGACAATCCAGCAGCAGCTGCAGCAGACAGCTTTTCAAATGTTTCGTTTTCAACATGATTGCTCGAGAGAAAGAAAGGCCCAGGCCAAGGCTGGGCCCCTACTAGACTAGGGACGCAACAAGGCAGACAAGACCACGACCGAAAAAATGGGCTGCCACATGGCAACACAGCAAACTTACTAATATTGTCTTTATGACCCTTCGGTATTCTCGAGGATTATTGTGAAGAGAAAAAATTAACAAAGGAAACAATTTGAAAAACACTTAGGCCTTGAAATAAATTCTCAAGTTATTACATGAGACGTCACGCAAACAGACAACAGAAGTGATTCACGATGAGCAAGAGAAATAGTTGGGTCAGCTTTCGATGCAGGAGAGGCGCTTGGGCAGGGCTCGGGCTGCTGCTGGCTGGCGCTCTCACCTTCTTACTTGTCCGACAAGAGGCAAGTACATTTGATATTGGTCTTGAGCAGCTTGACGGTCTAGTTGGCGTGACAGTATTTGCAGGAGGTCCCTCGCGAAAAGAACATGCTCCTGTAGCAGGCGCTGAAGGGAGCCTGCTTCCGTTCGTCTCTCCTTCAAGCAAGAATAACTCTACCGAAATCATAGGCTCAGTCTTCTCGACCCCTGGCAGCAAACAAGAAGATTCTCCTCATACGGGCATCGACGGCGATAGTGAAAACCCTCAAAGTAAAGATGATATTTCTCCGGCCAATGGTCGCGCTGAAGGCGTTGCCGAACCGTACATGCCAAAAACTGTGGTATCTTCTACTGCACCCCGAGGAGTTGCTCGTCTTGCAATCGCAACCATTCTTCGAGGACCCAGGATCAGCCAACACGAAAACGGCCAAGAGAGCGGAACAAATCACTCAAACGTTTTACTTCTCAAACGAATGCAATCACTGTATCTTCATGAGTTGATGGCCCAGGTAGAAGCATACAATGCAGAAGCAAAAACTCCCGTCACGCAGCTCGTTATCGTGACAAGTTCCGGATCTCTTGCGGAGTTGGCTCGTCGCGTATTGGGGCCAAGTGTTCAGCTCGTGATCACCGATCCAGGGTTTGAAATGCGTGCTTTGTGGGCTCTCAACACGTTTAAGCGAGTCCTCTACTTGCGACCTGGCAATCGTTTGCGAAGCGACTGGACTCTAGCCAAAGTTGAGAATGCATTGCGCAACCGTAACTGCCTTTTACGCGCACCTGTCACTGTCGCAGCTCAAGAAACCGAGACCAAGGATCGGAATCTAAAGGAGCAACTCTCTGACTCAATTGCGTCCTCCATAAGCACAGATACGCTATCGCGTCGTCGATTGAATGTCCCCAGCTCCAAGATCACGGAGCAGAATCATGCAGTCGACATTGAGAAACTTTCCAGACTGAGCGTCCCGCTCATCGATTTCAAGAACGACGCGCGCATACGTCCAGTTCAAGCCCTTTGGATTTCACCCAACAAGTCCCTTTTCCGCAATGATGTGTCAAGGTATTGGGACGACAAGACTCTGTTTCGACCTGAGACGCTTACAGAATGCACTTCTGGAATTGTTGCAGGCTACGGAGGGAAAATGCACGAATGCCAATTGGCCAACATTATCGAGAAAGTGCCGGATGCGCAACTTCTTGCCGGGACACCCCGTCAAGGGCGATATCCCCTTCCTGTCGATATTGCGTGGAAAGGCAAATCAGAAATGCAATCTCATGGAAAACTTGCAGGCTCGCTCTATGGAAAATCTGAGCTGGAAGACGTAAAGCTATGCGCAAAGGCCTTCAAAGTTGAAAAATATGGAAAATTGGCCAAAAAACAGATTGTGAGTCGACTTACGCGACCACCTCGTCGAGAGCCACGCCACGGCCGATACTCTCATCAAGCAATGGTCATGAAAACTCACTCTGTGTCCCCTCGCGTGAACCAAACGCTCCACGCATGGGCACGTGACCTTCATCAAAGCGGAGGCGAAGTAGTTGCCGCATACCTTGCGAAAAATGACTCGAAAAACGACTATCACTTGCTGGAGACCGAACACAAGCGTGGAACGGAAATTGGCTTTGAAGTCATTCGGTTGGATAGCGAGAGTATCGTCAACACCCTGATACCCTACGAGGCTCAGGCTGCTTTTGCAAAGGGCTGCGAGACGCTATTTTCGGGCTTGCTATGTCAAAAAGTTTCACCGGACAACAAGATTGTTTTTCATGAAGCAAATCACAATGTAGATCGACTTATGTGGCTTCACACCATTGCATCGTCGACGGTAATTTTCAAACACATGCTCGACACACGCCCTGATCTGGAGTACTTGTGGCTATTTGACTACGACGTTGTCTTTACCGGGTCCCTCTCGACTCTTTTCGAAAGAGTGAGCCACGACGACTCTGACCTACTTGCGGTGTCATTTAAATCCGCTGCAACCCCAGAGGAATACATTCGTAAAGAGGCGGAGCCCCACGATGAAACAATGTGGACACCATCAGCGAAGATATGGCAGCCTACGAGGCGTGTGGGACGGGTGTTTGCTGGGGGGTTGCGTCTGTCGCGTCGAATGGTCCAGTGGTCCCTAGAGTCGGCCTTTACTCCTTTGAACTGGTCGGTCGACGAAGTATTTTACTTTGACACCTGCGAACGCCACAAGCCACTCTGCAAGTACACCCCATTCCAAGCTTTGAGGCTTGTTGACTCACGCAGCACTTTTAACGTTGGTAACTCGAGGGGATTTAAAGAGACTTTGATAAAAAACAACGGGGCGCCCGAAAATAAGCTACGTCATCCTGTGAAGGACCAAAATTTCTCGGCTGAACTCGAGCCTTGGCTCGTTGTCTAGATCGTGTAGATTGCTCGTGGGAATAGCTGTTGTAGGTGAGACTATAACAAACAATCGGACATGTTCTGTGCACATGCTAGGCCTCGGTCTTTGGTACTTCCTAGATTGTTCCTGTTCCTTTGAAGAGCCCAGAAAGAAATGTCCGAGACCGCCCCATTTCATGCTCAATTTTACCCTTTCTTGTCTTTGTGGCTTATCCCTCATGCCTCATCTGATTGATCAAGTTGTTCGGTTGGTCAATTAATCTAAAATTTAAAGCAAGCGAATATGACCTGCAAACTCTCAACGCTGGTTGCAACCTTGTGCTGCCTTGTGCCTATAGGCGTGAGCGGCCGCGCCAAACGTTTTTAAGCACCCACAAGCGGGCCATGCGGATTTTCAAGATTCAACGCCAGATATTGGCCAGCTATCGCCTGAAGAAAGTCGACGCAGTGCCAACATCGTCGAGGCAGCCCGCCTCAGCTCCGGACTTTCGAATACAAGGCCGTAGTCCTTCGCAGAAGAAAACTCGGCAATCGTACAACGCTGAGCCTAAAAAGTCCGCGTCAGGATCAAGCTGAAATTCAACACCCACCAATAACACTGCTGCTCCTGCGACCTCCATAGGCGATCCATCCTCCATCGTTCGCAAGCATTGGCAATGATGCCAACTTGTAGGAGAAGGTTATAATGCCTGTATGTGCTGCGCAAGAAGAGGGAAAATGATCCCGACATTGACCTGGTTTTGGCAACATTCCATCGACTCGTACAATCGTCGAGGCAGATACACGCACAATGTGCCTATTTCCAACTTGAAAACTTCTAGTAAAGCTGGACTTGGCTGGTCTCGTTTACGCATAGCGTACACGACCTTACTACGGCAAACGGCGGGGATCTTCCACATCGGAACAATACAAAGCTTACGATTGAGATCGAGGCGCGCTCAAATAAATAGTTCATCTGATCTTACTGTAAATGACAACTAGGCAACGCGTCCGAAGAAAAGACGCGCAATTTTTTAATTCCTTGTTCATATTATACCCAATACGGGCGCAAACCACGAGCAAAAACCCGCTTCAGATCCGTTACATTCACTGCAAGGTCAACTTGGGCATTAATCGCGCCTGCACAATTCCTCACTCTTGTTGCACCAGCAAGCCATCTCATTAACCCGCGTTAAGGCTTTGCATGCGCAGTTGAACGATCCATGTTGGCTCGTGCCGCGGGCTCGGCTCGGCTGGTCTCGGGAAACATGAAAACCAAAGGCCCTAATGGCGCCGAATGGAGGATAGGCGACATGCGCAGTTGGCAGATAAGCGACGCGACCGTGCAAAAGACGCCGCAATTGCCCAAAATTTTGTCCAAATTGTTATGCCCGATACGGGCACAAACCACGAGAGCCCCCGAACATAAAGATCGTGCAAAAACGCACTTTAAAAAGAAAGATCAAGCTTCAATACCTTGGCCGAAGGTACCCTGGTAGTACTGAAAATAAAAACTCGCGAGCCTCGCACATTTTTTCCCAGAAGTGCGTCAGCACGATCTTCACTCTAGATTCTAAGTGGGTATAGATAGACCTAACATTTTCCAAAAAAAAGGATAATAAAAACATTGGACATGGATTGGCGAAGATTAATTGGACACGGATTGGTGAAAATCTGGCGAAATTCTGGGCGAGATTCGCCCAAGTTCTCGGAGATTTGGCAGAGTCAGACTCTCTCTAAAGCGCAAAAGCTCCCGCGAAACCCAACCAGGCTGCATCCTGAACGATTCAAGAGAAATTCACGTTTAGCGAAACTTCACCCCACCACGGGCAAAGGGGTCGGTCATCCACCGTGGTGATGTGATGTGATGTGATTTGCGATGCGATCCGTGATCTGATTCGAACGCGATCTGCTGCCCTGATCTGATCTCATCTGTCACTGTGATGGGATGAATCTTTTTGCGGTTGTCACAGGCAAAGCACATTCTGCACTTCACGATTGCGTTTCGAACCGCGATGGAGGGCGCGCGGCGCGATGGGAAAGACGCGTCGGGCCCGCGCGGGGCGGGTACCAGCGCTGCGACGGCCGGTGGCGGCTCCTCGCCCAGGCAGCTCGCGGACGACAACGCAACGGCATGGAGGCAGTGGACGACGCCTGGGGCGCCAACGTCGAGGGCCGCGGCTTGGAGCGCGGGGACCGCCGCGGAGGCAGGGCGGGCCTACAGCGCGGCGCTCGGGCTTGCGCCGTCGCTCGTGCGCGGAAGATCCGGAGACCCGCACCGAGCGCGGCTCCACACAGACGGTGTGCCCAGCGAGCACGACGAAGCAATGCGGCAGGCTCGCAGACCTCGCGCCACGAGTTGGGACCACGCCGTCAAGAAGAAGAAGGCACGGGAGAACGTGCGCTTTCACTTTGATATCCTCACACGAACAAGTTTTCGCTTCGAGGAGGGCAACAAAGTTCACATACCCGACGAAGATGACGACGAAAACGCTCCAAATGGCGACGAATCCAACATCGGTACGGACACTGCTACAGCGGACGTAGAAGCAGCTCTTCAGAGCACAATGCCTGTAGAGCTTCGACACGAAGGAGCTCTCGGTCCTCGCAGTCCCCAGAGCGCTCGGCCGTCTGCAAGTTTCGAGCGAGATCGTCATCAGAGGCACGGTGAAGAAGCTACCAACAAGGGTCCTGTGATCACCAAGCAAGGGCCACCAGCGCGCGAGCGGTGGCTCCCGCGAATTCCAAGTACAAGCGAAGAGGGCGACGAGATGTCAGGTGATGGCACTCCGTTTGTGACGAGCGGACGAGCATCTCCTCCACTTTCGGAAATGCATCCTCTTTTAGCGAAGCAAGTATCTGACGACAGCATTGGAAGCTATGCATATAGTGGCGCGGGCAGTCCGCGATTTCGAAACTCGACGCGCTTTTCCTTTCGCAAGTTCTGGCTTTATTGTGGTCCTGGATGGCTCATGTCCGTCGCTTACCTTGATCCGGGCAATATTGAATCCGATCTGCAGGCAGGTGCTTTCCATGGGTACCAACTCTTATGGGTTCTTACTGTGGCGACACTCTTGGGTTTATTTTATCAGTGTCTTGCTGTTCGCCTTGGCGTGGTCATGAACAAAAATCTTGCGGAAGCATGCCGCGAGCACTACGGCCGCTGGGATACATATGTACTGTTTGCAATGATGCAGCTCGCGGTGATCGGCTCGGATTGTCAAGAGCTTCTGGGGTCAGCCATTGCATTCAGGGTCCTTTTTGGTATTCCTCTTTGGGTAGGCTGTTTGCTCACTGGTCTAGATACCCTCACATTTCTAGGGCTCCATGTGATTGGGGTGCGTCAGCTCGAGCTCTTCTTTGTGGTCCTCATTGGGCTCATGGTTCTTTGCTTCGTGGGTACCTTTCTCTCCGATCCTGGCGATCCTGTGGAAATAGCGCATGGCCTTTTTGTACCGTATGTTCAAAAGGAGGCTTCTGTACAGGCTGTGAGCATCCTCGGTGCGGTGGTGATGCCGCACAACATCTTTCTGCATTCTGCGCTCGTTCTATCTCGCGACATCGATCGATCCCGTCCGCACCGCGTTGCTGAGGCCAACTACTACTTTTCGATTGAAGCAGGCCTCGCTCTCTTGGTCTCGCTTTTGATCAACGTTGCCGTTGTTGCCGTCTTTGCGCATGGATTCTACAGTGATACCTGCAGTGCTGTGCAGCACGAACTGAGACTTGAGCCAGGCAATGTGGCCGTGCAACCGCCGTACGCCTGTGTTCCGCTGGCACCTGCGTCACATGGCGCGCACTCTTCTATCTCTTGCGTCACCGATGGCGGTGTTCAAGGCTCCTGTATGCCGATTGGTCTGCAGGGCGCAGCATCGGCCCTTGGGGCCTTCGTCGGAGAGGCTGCAGCCGTTGTCTGGAGCATTGGTCTCCTTGCTGCTGGGCAGAGCTCGACCATGACAGGCACTTATGCAGGACAATTTATCATGGAAGGCTTCTTGGAACTCGAGATCCCAAATTGGGTGCGTGTTGGGATCACGCGCGCCGTTTCTCTTATTCCCGCACTTGTGGTCGCTGTCTTGGCTAACTCCAATCTGCTGGCCGCAGACAAGCTTGATGAACTGCTCAATGTGCTTCAGAGTCTGCAGCTTCCCTTTGCTTTGTTCCCTCTGCTTCTTTTTACTGGTTCGTCCAAGTACATGGGCTCGTTCGCCAACAACAAGACTGTGCAGACGATGGGCATTGCAATTTGCATCGTGGTCATTTTCATCAATGCCTACCTGGTTGTCAATACCGTCGACCTTTTCACACTTTCGAGTGTTGGCCTTACTGCCACACTCATCTTTCTCGTGGTTTACGTCGGCTTCGTGTCCCGTCTGGGCCTCGGCATGTGGCATGCTACTAAAGGTCCCGCGACTACGCTGGACATCAATGGCCTCGGTCACTCGGTCCTGTCTGGCTCATCGCATGCGCAGACGAATGGTTACGGGGCTGCTGCCAAGCATGCGCTGCCAGAATCCCGAGAGTACTCGCACTCCATACCTAGTCTGGACTAGGCTTAGGCCTAGTCGTCGCAACGCATGATTACCTTTAAAATAAAATAAAAACAGAAAGGTAAAGAGAGGGGGGAGGGCGGTGTTGAGAAGTGTTTGCTTTTGTACTTTCTCTTTAAACTGTAACAAAGGCATGAGACGCTTTCCGGGGCGCAGGTTATCATTATACGATGTCAAGGCGAGCATAGGGGGACACCTTACTTGTGTGATGGGAGAATCTGGCGAAGAGGGGGAGTTTTGTCCCAGTCCGAACGCGATCTTGAGACATCATCGCTTGCGAGCGTTGCGCGAGCGTCTGCAATGGCTGCAGTGGTACCATGATACCATTTGCGGTTGGAGCGGCGCCCGTCGAAAGAAGCCGTGAATCGGTCGCGAGTAGAACGCACGCCAGCATCCTTTGGCATGTGGTTCCGCGAAGGAGCATCTTCCGAGTTTGCCACGACGCCAACGCTTGCCGCTAAAATGCGCGGACCTGTGTCGTTCATGCTGCGGGCGTCAGGAAAAACGCACCTCCTCTCGTCTCCATGCTCATTCTTAAAAGTGCGTTGATGCTTTGCGCTCATTCCCTCTTCTCCGACAGGGCGCATTGGCGCAAACTTGAGTTTCCTATTACTTGTAAAGGTTTTCGCGCAGGTGCTACTTCCCACGCTTTTCGCCATTCGATTCGCTTCTTGCTGCCCTCCATGTGCAGCGTCATCCCCGCGTCGAAACTTCAGTTCCTGTCGCTTCACGTTGGACTTCGGGGCCAACTTTCCGTCTTGACGCCTAGAAAGGCCATTGCTGTCAATGTAGTCGAGCCCTGGGCTGATGGAGCTGCTGTCGCTGCCTCCACTCTTCAATTGCAGAGGGGGGATGAACTGCCGACCTCGACAGCTGCCCCGACTTAGGACACTATCCGAGCTCCTACTACTGAGAGAGAGCGCATGTCTGTCCACAATTCCAGCGTCGCTAGATTCATATGAATCCTCGAACTGGGACAGATCTTCCACGGGTGATAGGTCGTGACGCAGTGCGAAAGAGTTCATCGCGTCCTGAACCATTTCAAACGGATCACTAATAACGCGCACCGTTTGTGGTCTGGACAATAGTTTGCAAGCTCCCCCATTCGTGCAAGAATAGTTTTCTCCGCTCTCTCTGCCTGCAGCTTCACACAAATTCTTGCGGAACAAAACGACCTTGTTCCTCTTATGATTGCCTCGTCGCGTCGCTTTTGATTCTTGTCCAGCCTGGGTTGATTTCAAAAGCTTGGGTAGGAGGGCATTGTTCTGAAAGGGCGTTGACGTAGCGGAAGATTGACGCGCTTGATTTGCGTTAGATTTTTGTCTTTCCAGAGAGTGCTTGGTGCTTGGACAGGGTCTCGAATTGTGCTTTGAATTGATCCTTAGCTTGTGTGCAGATGCTGCACTGCCCGCTGCGGGCTCGATGTGAAAACCAGGTGGTAGATGCAGCTCAACGCGCTCGTCCTCAGCTTCCTGAGAACGAACGCGACTTAGATCGAGCTTTGCTGGTGCTATTGGGGAGGGCTTGGAGATTGAAGATGGAGCTTGACGGCCCGCTAAAGGTGATGTCGAGGACATTGATCTCCTTTTCATATCGTCTTCGCTCGAAAAACTTGACGGTGTCCCCGGAGAAAGTTGTTGGTGCTGCGCATCAGCCTCTTGCAGAGAATCTCGATTAATTTCTCGCTCTGGCCTTCGCTGCAGACGGCGCCTCCGCTGCCGCGGAGATTCCGTTCCCGCCTCTGGTGATCCTGAGAAAACGATTTCCTCGCCAGGGGGCGCATACACAGCTGATCGAGAAGTCGTAAGAGGCGCGAGATTGTCAGCCGCGAGTGTTCCGCTGACCGCGCGCTCTTTAGCGCGTGTGACAAAAGGAAAGAGCAGGATCGTAGACACGTCGGGCCGATCTTTTGGGTTTTGCTGAAAACAAGCTTGAAGAAAGTCGCAGCCGTGGGTGGAGAGGCCTGCGGGAATATCAGGTGTGCTCTGCCCGCAAGCAATATGGTACATTGCAGTGACTGCATTTGAAAATTGATGCCATGGTGGTTTACCCGTCAACATCTCTACGACGGTACAGCCGACACTCCACATGTCAGCCTTTTTCCACATGCGCTCTGGCTGGTCTTCTCGAATAACTTCGGGGGCCATCCACATGGCGGTCCCCTTAATCCCGTATGCGGCACCAGTGTAGCGCGCAGACCGCGATGACGAACTCCAGATACGTTTAGCGGCGCCAAAGTCTGCTAGTTTTATGGTCCCTTCGTGGGTGACCAAAACGTTGCCGCCTTTGATGTCACGGTGCGCGACGCCATTGAGATGCAAGTACTCCAATCCAAGCAAGAGTTGCCGTGTGTAAACGCGAACGACTGACTCTTCAAGCGAGTGAAAGCGTTCAAGCAATCCACATATGGATCCCCCCGACACGTATTCAAGAAAGATGCTGATGGACGTTTCGCATCTCTCGTATCCGAGGTACTGCACAATATTCTCGTGCTTGCACTGCTGCAGAGTCTTGATTTCATTTTCGAGCGCCGATAAATCCTGCATTCCAGCGGGGCTATAGTCAAAGTCTTCAATCTGCTTTGCGGCAAAGAGCTTGCCGTTGTCCAGATTGAGAGCTAAATAAACGCTACCGTACCCGCCTTTGCCAAGTAATTGACCCCTTTTCCAGCGGGAGATAGACCCTTGGACGGTTTGGGGATGATCACGGTTCTCGTTTGGCGCCTGCAAACTAAAGTACTTGCTAACATCTGCATCGAGTCCATGACTCTCGCTTCCACCATCCCTCTCGGTAAGCTGAGTTAATGCTCGGCTTGAGGAGAGATCATCGTCCATACTACGCGCTGAGTCAGAAAACTTGACGCTGTCTTGGGACAGACTATCAGCTGCTGGCGAGCGAAGGTCCTCTATATCGTCTCTTTTCGAAGCTTCGCATGTGACAGACGTACCGTCATCTCTGCACATCGAGTGCTGCATTGCATGGGTGTCCTGGGCGGCGGCGAAGCTGTTCGTTTGCTCTCTCCCTCTTGCTCTTTCTTTGTCAAAGTCCTTTCGGTGACAGTTGCGTCTTTGAAAGCACGTGCGCTCGCTCGCTCACTTCGCCTGCTCGGAGTCGGTGCTCTGGCTCGCAAGACGGCAGATCACGTGCGTTCTGATGAGCCTGGCCTAGCCTGGCCCATCAAAGTTTGATGGGCTGACGGAGACGGGCGCGGCCAAATTAAACTGCACCTAGCAATCCATTTTGGCATAGCATAACTTACAGAGTGCCAGCCTTAGTCCGAGCCTAGCTTGGACGGGGAGCCCGGGTCACCACCGCTCGGTTCGCGGTGCCTGTCTTTCCAACGGTCATTTTTTTTTTAAAGGCCCAAGGCCTGCTTCGATTAGGCCTAGGCCTACATTGGTTGGCATACGAGATAGAAAAAAAGCGACCATCGATTAATTAACATTGGTGCTTTCATCGGCCAGTCTTCTCTTATCAGATGGGGGGCTCATGGCGCGTCAGACCGAGCTGACCCTGATTCATCATCTGACTGACGATGCACCGCGCTATCGCTGGATCCCTCGCAGCCTTTCGCAGGGGCGAGAGTGCTGCTGCATGCAAGTTTCCTCTTGACAGGCGGGAACAAGCTTTCGCGACGACCATGTCAAGACGAACGACGGGAGTCCCTCCGCGATTCGCAGGAATGATGCATAAACGCGCCGAGGTGGCGCGACAATGGGTTCGACTTGCCATTGGGCCTGAAAGACTTGCCTGGATTCTTCACGCGGGAAATGTCCTCGCAGTCGGCGCGGCATCGAGCGAAGACATGCTGCAACTTCGAAGCTTTATGGCGTGCGCAAGTGGGTGCAGCATTGGCTTCAACTTGCTTCAGGCGCGACCATTGCTTGCGCCTGCTGCGTGGGGACTTTTCTTTCTTGGACTCCACACGTACCATATCAGGCGGATTCTTTTGGAACGTGAGCCTTTGGCACTCTCGCAGGATGAGCATGAGCTGTATTCGCAGGCATTCATGGCGTATGGTTTTACGCCTCGCTCTTTCAAGAAAGTACTGAAAAGTTCCACCGCGACATGGGAAACGATCAAGCTTGGGGAGCCTATTGCAAAAGAAGGCCATAATCAGCCGAGGGCTGCCTATGTGCTCTCGGGAAGTGTACTCGTGTACGCTGGCGACGTTTTAATAAACCGAGTCGATGTCACGCCAGGCGAAACACACGGGGGTTGGACAACGCATCCTTGGCGATCCGATATTGAGGAACGTGGCATTCGCAAGTGGAAAACAACTGTAGTCGCAGCGTCAAACGTTCGGCTTGTGAGCTTTGACATTCGAAAGTTTTCCACTTTCATTAAACAGGATCCGCAACTTATGGCCGCTGCAGACCGTCTTCATATCGATGATTTGCGAGGCAAGCTTCGCGGCTCACACGCGGAAAAGACGAGACAAATAGATGATCTCAAGGCCCAGCTGGATGCGCAAGTAGAGGCATCATATTTGGCAATGGTTCGGCTGGCCGTGTCTGACGGCGTGCTCACTCGACACGAGATCGAGCGTTGTCGAGAATACCGCGTGCAGCACGGCATCACTGTTGAGCAGCATGAGCGCGTGCTCAGGTCCGTTGGCTGGTGCCACGCTGACTTTGCACCTAATGTCTGCATGAGTAATATGCTTCGCGACTCCGTTCGTGCCACGCAGGTCGAGACGGCTCTGCGCGCGGGAACCAGCAGCCCCACCACCGACACCCCACTCAGATGACCATTTTAACCCAACTCTAGCCAGCCACCACCACCGACCAGGCGACGGGTCCGAGTGTCGTCATGATGCGTGCCTTCGTTCGAGAAAACTCTCGCGGGTCAATGACCGCAGATCTTCGCACCCCCATTTCATTGACGAGTCCCCATTGTGACACCGACACCTTCCAGCACGGACCAAATCGCGTTCTCGAAAAAGGAGGAAGGACGCTACGTACAAGTCCCGAAGCAAACTAGCAAGCGCTGGCCAGCGCAGGCCAGCTCGCAGCGCCATGGTGCGCGTGGAGCGGGATGTGGGCGGCGGACAGTGGAAGGCGTCTCGCACGTGGCCGTCGTCCTCCGCGTCGACGTCCGAGCCGCGGGACCTGGCGTCGGAAAGGCGCAAAGTGGGTCACCAAGTTTTTGGCGACGCCCGTCGCGCGAGGATGGGGCTCGGAAGGTTCGAGGACGAGGCCGCGCTCCGAGGCCTGACGACGCTCGCAAAGGCCCATCGGCGCGTCGCAAAGTTCGCAGGTCACCTTTGCGCGCTTTCGCCATCGGCCACTGCACTGGAAGTCATGCAAGGCGGCGGTGCTCTCGTTCCGCAGCCGGGGACTTGGGCATATGCGCGTTGGCTCGAGACGCTCCACGCATTTCCAGAAGGCACGCGTGGTGGACAGGTTCTTGCTGAATGGACAGCATTCTTCCATGCGTCTGGCCCGGCTGTTGGCCGCGCACTGCGACGGTTTTTGGTCATATCTGCGCACCTCTCGGCGCCGGTTTACACAACGTCAGTCCAACCAGTTGACGTCTGGTAAACTTGTCTACACGCACTTTGCCAAGGGCAAGCTGCAAGTACGCGCGCACCTTTGTGGTTGGAGAAAGAAGCGAAGAGCTGATATTCACGCTTTCGCCCTGACGACCTTGTATACACAAAAAAACATAACTATAAATTTGAGTATCTCTTTTCATGCGTTGAATTCATTACAACGAGGAAAGCACGCGGTGGAGCCAACCAAGACTCGGGGGTGATTCGATGGGCTTTCGTTCGAACGCCATCCATTCACTCTTCTTCGTCATCGCTAGAGTCCGAGGATATGTCAGAAAAATGTTGCTTGCCATCGTCTGGGCCAATTTCCACATCTGAATTTAGTTCCTCCTCCTCCAGAGCAAACCAGGGAGGCAAGCTTGCCCGCGTATACATATCGCTCACCACATCCGAGGGCTGGACTCTGATCACACGAAGACGGCCCTGCGCATCATCTGCATCAATAGAGCCCACATGCGCTGGCGTGCTCGTGAGACGCATCTTGGGTTCCATCTCATTGCGTGGTTTGCGAGACTTGACGATGGCCTCATTCATTGCACCGCTCAAGACCATCTGCACGCCACTCTCTTGAAACTTGTCCAGAAATCGGTCACAAACAGTACGAGGCATGACCGGAATTCCTTGCGCTACCGCAGAGTCGGCGTCTGCAGCATCGTAAAACCACATGTGGTGTGAGACGACAAGCACATGGCGGGCGCAAAGTTTGCCTTCAAGCACCTGATGCTCCAACCATTCGGCCTGGCGCGCAGCAGTCTTGGCACTCCTTCCATGATTGTGGCTACTGCTGGTCTCTGCCTTCTCGCCATCCAGATCCTCTCCTTCTGTGGCAAGCAGGCTGAGCTCAAAAGAGTCGATGACGAGTATCATGACTCCCTGAACGTAGAGAGAATAGTAGTTGTCGCCAAAGTCTGTCCGATACTTGTCGGTAGGACGCCCATCGGGAACGCAGACGACTGCGATGGCCGAATCTAAACGACAGAGCGCAGGTTTCAGTTCATGAGCCTCTCCTAGTGCACCTCCACAAATGACGAGCCGTGGCGCCGGTTCCAGACGGTTGACACGGCGCATCGTTGCCTCAATGGTAGCAGTCGTGGCGCCTGCAAGAGAACCGAGATGCACAAGAAGAAAGGATTCGTGGAATTTGCCCTCTTCTGGCTCGGAAAGCCCTGCAAATTGATGACGTTCAGCGCGATGGAAGCGAGCAGCTTCGTCGGATTCAAAGAAAAGCTTAAAGATGTTCTGATTGCGAAGCGCCAAGCGCTGCGCAAGCATGCCCATGATGCAGTTGCGGATGCGTGAGCCCGCGCGGGAGTTCGAAAAGGTCCCAACGGTGCGTGCCCAAGCGGGCAGCGTTTTTTGCTTCGGGAATTCGGGCAACCGAACGTCCGCACCCGGCCCCTTGAGCGGCGGTGGCGGTCCCGTGAGCACCCGCACAGTGGCTTGTGCGCAAATTTCAAAAAGTGAAGGCACAGGTCTGGTTGGACGCAGCAATATGGCGGCGAAATCAACGCCTGCAAAGGCTGGATGTTGCTTAATGGATGCTAGACAGTCTGTGGCGCCAATGCGGTCTTCCGGTGTCTCGACAAAAACTCGCTCAAGAAGGTCCTGCAGAGCTGGTGAAAAGTAGTTTGGCATTTCGTAGTTGAGAGCCTGGGTTTTGAGAAAGGTCAGGTAAGGGCTGTTGCCCTTGAAGGGAATGCGACCACTGTGAAGCTGAAAAAGAGTGGTTGCTAGTGCCCAGAGATCCAGAGCATAGGTCGGTGCTGCTTTGCCCGCGATAGCCTCGGGACTCATGTACTCTGGTGTGCCAACAAAGTTCGGACCATTTAGGGCTGTATCATCAGTATCATAAGCCGTGCCGAAATCGATGAGCTTAAGCTGCTCAATTCGGCCCCCATACGCTGGGTCTGCAAAGAGCATCATGTTTTCCGGTTTGATATCGCGGTGAATAACGTGTTGGGTTTGAAGGTACTCGAGCGCATTGACAATTTGCGCCGCGTAAAAAAGCGCTTCTGAAGGAGGAAGACCCACCAGAGCAGTGCGTCCGTACCTCATTCGGGCCCAAAGTTCGCCGGCTGTCGCCAGCTCGCTCACGTAGTAGAGACAGCGAGTGTCCTGCATGGTGAAGAAGAGTTTGACGACGTTGGGATGATTCAGCCGCAGCAGCAGTTTCTTTTCCATGTGAAGCTCGTTATTCAGATTGGGATGCCTTCTGGACATACGTTTCGCTTTCTCCTTGTCGACGCTCTTGATGGCAAAGCGCTCTCCTGTGCGGGAAAATACGGCGCTATGTACCTCGGAGTAATTACCCTCGCCAAGGAGCTCGTCGACCTCAAACATGCTCATGGACAGCTTTGTGGGACAGCCTTTGATACTTTTGTGCTTGGCCACGTAGGCGTCTACCTTGTCCTGAGCCGACTTCAAGCCTGTTTGCTTTTCGAGCGTCTCGACACGGCGGCGCAGCCACGAGTTGTCTGGCTCGAGATCAGCAGCCACGCAGTACGCGTCGCGTGCCTCTTCAAGGAGACCCAGTTCAGCCAAGGCCTGTGCCTTTCGGTGGTGTGCCTTGACCCACGCAGGGCGCAAGGCGACGGCCTGCTCGGCATCGCGAAGAGCGGCTTCGAAGTCGCCCAGCTTTGCAAGTGCTGCCGCACGGTTGCACAGAAGTGCTGGCAAGAGCTCCACGCTTTGCACAACCGTCTGCGACTCTCCATCCCCCCTGGTTGCCGCTGCGGCCGCGGCCGCGCGGGCAAATCTCGTCAGCGACGCGGCGGCTGCACCGGCGCGATTCACGAGCGCAAGGCTCTCTTGTTTCGAGTTGTCGTCGTTGTCGTGGTCGTCGTCCCGCTTGCCAGCGTCATCGCCGGGGCTGCCAACTGCCTCCAACACGGCGGCGATTGCCTCGGCGTAGAGCGCCGCGGCCTCGTCGAACTTGCCCGAGGAGAACGCCTCGTTCCCGCGCACCTTTAGCTCTTCGGCGCGCGCCGCTGCCATCTTCGCGCTCACGCCTTGCTGGCTCACAGACGAGCGTTTGAGAGTGATCTAATGTGGCTTTGGTTTACCTTGGCCGTCGCAACAGCCTTCATCAACCGTTGATGACAAAGACAGTCACTGTGAAGTTCCGTTCCATTCATAGCGAAGCTTTTGTACAAGATGCCGACCACGAGGGAAATAAAATCATCCATCATCCCCAGCCCCGCTCGCGCCATCCTCACGACTTCTTAAAGCCGAATAGGCCTAGGCCTAGACCTAGGCCTAGACGCAGATCGAGGGCTTATCGCTGATGCCATTGGGTATGGTGGGTCCTTAACCGCCTTTTATTGTAGAGTCAACTTGTACGAGGCCTATAACCCAATAGGCCTTGGCATAGGCCTAGGCCTGCGAGCGACTGCGACTCAGAGTGCCATCTTTAGCCTCGGCGTAGTGCAGGGCTGCTGCGGCTGCGGCTGCTGCTGCTGTTGCTGCTGCTGCGGCTGCGGCTGCGGCTGCGGCTCCTGCTGCTGGTGCTGCTCCTGCTGCTGGTGCTGGAAAAGTGCGTGGGTTCTTTGTGCTAATCTAACTTGCCCGCCTGCCAAAAGATGCCGACGGCACCCGAACCCGAACCCAGGGCGCGTGGCTTTGATGGGGAGAGTGCGTCTAACTTTGCAGGGGACAACGACGGCAAAAGCATTGTGCCGGGCGCCGCAAATCGCGATGCTGCGAGTGTTCTCCTAATGAATAAGCCCAGGGCGGGACTCGTAGCACAAGATGGGCAAGGTGTTGCTCGAGACGCTACTACCGCAATTGCGAGTCGGGATTCGCGCGTTGTCCTCAAGGTGGCTGCCCTCACGGCCATATGGTGGGCGACAAGTGCGCTTTTTTCAGCCAACTCCAAGAAAGTGCTGCGTGGATCAGTGACAAAAGGAGTAGACCCCTTTCTGGCATCTGCCATGGTGACTTCTCTTCAACTGCTTGGTTCGGCAATCCTCGCTGTGGCTATAGCAGCGGCGCGAGGCAAACTTTCATCCTTGTGCAGCGTGTGCAGAGCCGCGCCCCGAATTGGGAGCTTGCATGGTCTGGGCAACAATGCTACAAATTTACTGGTTGTCTTCTCAGGCGTCTCCGGGGCCCTGACGTATAAGGCTCTGGAACCCTTATTCGTGATTCTGGCCCTCCGCGTGCTCGACCGGCAACGGTACATGAAGGAAGTGACGTGGACGGGCTTATTCTGGATCTCCTTCGTTTGCGTTGGCGTTGGCATCGCGAGCTACCATCCTCCGTTTCTCCCTGCTGTCTTGATCTCTGCAATGGTGTGCAATGCAATGTTTGGTTCCCGCACGGTGCTGATTAAAAAGTTTCGCCAGGCTTCCGAGAAAGGCACCAAGGACGCGGAGATGCTCAACATCTTTCTTTCGACGTGCGTCGTTGGCTTTGCTGTGGTTGGGTGTTCGACGCTTATCGTTACAGCAGTGCACAGTCCTGAGGAGGTTGTTCTGGCGTTCCAGTTAGCCTGGTGCTCTGCCACGTTTTTGTCATCGATCTACTACTTTTCATACAATCTGGTATCTTTCTTGGCTCTAGAATACGTAACAGCGCCATCGCATGCATTGTTGAAGGCTGGCAAAAGCCTCTTTGTGCTTGCCGCGGCTGGTCTCTTTCTCGATGAGGATTATTCTACGCTGCAGTGGTTTGGGCTATACCTTGCGATGATCGGGGTGACTTTGTTTTCGCACAGTAAGGAATACACATCCGAAAAGGCGGGGACCTCAATGCAATATTGCATATCTGCCGCACAGCGTGTGAGTGGGACGTCTCTGTTAGCCGGTTTTTTCTTTCTGGCCTTTCATGGGCTTCGCGACGGTGGCATGGATGTTGTAGCGAGTCAGGTGTCGACCGCGGGTACTTGGTCTACGTCTTCTGAAAGCCAACTGGGACTCCCAGACCAAGACCCGTGGTTTGCGTGTCTTTCATCTGTGCGAGACCAGCAGTACACGTCTCTGGAGGAAATATTTGCGCGCGGCGACATCCGCGATTCAGGCGTCCTGGTAGCAGATTCGCTTCCCGAACGCGATTATGAAAGTCTAGCTGCAGAGCAGGGTTTTTGGAGTCTTTTGCGAGATCTTGGCAAGTCCTCGAGGAGCGTCGCCAGGTGCCAAGTGGTGGAGGCCGCGACTGCAAAATTTCCAACGTGTAACGAGACGGTATTCTCAAAGTACAAGCTCCTCCTTTCGCTCGGAGGCGAAGATGCGACTGATCGAAGGCGCCGAGGATCACTGCACGGCCAGCTCAGGCTCGTGGAGTTCGCACTGCGCCATAACATGACGTTTCTCGCGATGCCCAGGAGCTTGGTGAAGACGAAAAAGGACAGGATGCGAAGAGACGCCGTTCTTCTTCGTGAAATTATCACAAGTACGATTGGTCTTGAAAAGTCTGGGCGCAAGATTATATTCACATGGCGCTCCCGTGCGAGCCTCGAGCTGGCCGTGCAACACTTTCACTTTGTCGACAATCGTTTTGTGCCAGACCCAACTTTGCACTTGGCGCCTCTTGTGCTGAGCAAGACATTTGCAAGCGCGTCTCTGGGGCCCGTCGACCTCGTTTTCTTGTGGCAGGTCGGCGCTCGGGATGGGCTGTCTTCCGAGAGGAGCTTCACCGAGCAATGGATTCAGGAACACCTGAATGCTTTGCCCGACGGCCGTGGTCAAGGAGTATCTTTCCGTCTTCTTGACCGGGAATCCATGTCTTCCTTGAATAGCAAAATCACATTCGCTATCGACGCTGAGCTTGCGTTGGCACAGGCGGCGGCCGTGATTGCCTCTGGCAAAGTTATTGTTTCGGATCGTCTGGAATGGTCGTTCTTGGCATTGCTCGCGCGCAAGCCGCACGTCATCGTTGGCGACGGAACAAGGGATGTCCTGGCAGCGCGAGCTTCTGCGTTAGAAATGTGCGAAGCGAGCCAGGAAACGCTCGCATATCGCATCGCCCTCGAACCTTACAGTGCCGTGTCCCAGGCTGTGGAGATGCTCAGATCTCGACCGTAGTTAGTCGAGGAGGCCGCCTCTTATCATCGTGCCCCAGACCGCGGCAACAGCATGACTCGATTATCCATCCATTAATTTCCTGAAATGCATTGACTCTTTTGCTCAAGTTTCTCGTGCGCTTGCCTCTCGCCATGTTCGCCCCTGTCTGGTGCAGGCAGCCTTGCAGCTGGCAGCAGAGCAAGCTCCAACGCGAACCACCTGAGTGATTAGGAAAGAATGCATGCTGCATTTTTTTTTCATTTTTTTTTTCAAGCGGCTGCAGCATTTCGGGTCCGTGGCCGAACGCGGCGCACGCGATGAACGAACCCGCGAATTCACAAGTTTTTTCCTTAGTATGTTATTAGAGGCCTATTGGCCTAGGCCTTGCGACTCTCTTTCTTCAAGTTACAACCAGCTGTGCTGCTGCCGCTGCTGCTGCCACTGCTGCCAGCCCGCGCCTGCGTCTGCGTCTATGCATCGTCGTCTGCACGACACAGCGTGGCGCGCGCAGCCTCGGTTGAGGTAATGGCGTCGTCATCTGATCCGGAAGACGTCTGTCTCTTCGTCCGCGGGCGCTCCCTGCTGCTACTGCTGCTGCTGTGAAAGTTTTTTGGCGAGGACTCTCCCGTGAACGATCAATCATCCCATCACCAATCAACACCACCTCTCGTCCTGATCCACGTGAACGCGACCGCGGCAGCGCGCGGGGGATGGATGGGTTCATCCTTCAACTTGGGCTTCTGGCAGGCCAGGAGTGAGCTCCAAACTCATGACGCTTGTCCATCGCCTCCTAGGTTTAGGTAGTACTAGAAAACTCTCGGATCCAGGCTAGCTAGGCCTAGTAGCTGCACGCTGGCTGATGCGGGTCTGGCGTCGTCATCGCTGGCCGCGATGCGATGGCGCCTGCGATGCGATGCGCGTGCGATGCACTACGATGCGATGTGCGGAGACGAGACGAGATGAGATGAGATGAGATGAGATGAGATGAGATGAGATGAGATGAGATGAGATGAGATGAGATGAGATGAGATGAGATGAGATGAGATGAGATGAGATGAGATGAGATGAGATGAGATGAGATGAGATGAGATGAGATGAGATGAGATGAGATGAGATGAGATGAGATGAGATGAGATGAGATGAGATGAGATGAGATGAGATGAGATGAGATGAGATGAGATGAGATGAGATGAGATGAGATGAGATGAGATGAGATGAGATGAGATGAGATGAGATGAGATGAGATGAGATGAGATGAGATGAGATGAGATGAGATGAGATGAGATGAGATGAGATGAGATGAGATGAGATGAGATGAGATGAGATGAGATGAGATGAGATGAGATGAGATGAGATGAGATGAGATGAGATGAGATGAGATGAGATGAGATGAGATGAGATGAGATGAGATGAGATGAGATGAGATGAGATGAGATGAGATGAGATGAGATGAGATGAGATGAGATGAGATGAGGTGAGATGAGATGAGTGAGATGAGATGCGATGAGATGAGGTGGGATGAGATGAGACGAGGTGGGATGAGATGAGGTGGGACGAGGGGAGAAATGCGCGGTTACCGGGCCGCCTGCTGCAGCTGCAGCTGACGCTGACGCTTTCTGCCTGGGCTCCTCCGTGGCCACGCATTCATTCAAGTTGGCCCGAGCTTGCGACCCGGGGCCCCGAATCCCGCTGCAGGCCCCCAATTGGTTTCTGTTCTCAGGCTTCTCTCCATATACCGATTAGAGAGAGCACGCAGCTGCGCTGACTGTGAGTTTGGAGCTGCAGCTGCGAGAGAGAGAGAGACCGAGAGATAGATGGCCCGCCTGGCAGGCAGAGAGAGAGAGAGAGATAGATCCAGTACGCTTCCCGGGCGGCGATCGCGGGTTAGGCGAGCGAGCGCGGGCGGGCGAGCGAGCGGCGTGCGGGCGAGCGGCGTGCGGGCGAGCGAGCGAGCGGGCGGAGAAGCGCGGCTGGACGAGGTCGGTCTTGTGCGCGCGGCAGGGCCGGGCGAAGATGGCGGCGCCGGGCATGATGAGGCTCGCGGCGGCGAGAATGCTTTCGCGGCGCGCGCTGGCGCAGGCGCAGGCGCAGGTGGGCGCGGGCGCAGGCGCAGGCGTCCTCGCGGGCGCGCGCGCGGGACGCAGCGGGGTCTTTGCGGCGACGTCGGCACTCGCGATGCGCGCGGGAGCGCCCATGGCCGCGCAGCGGCGGTGGTTTTCCGCCGGTGATGACGAGTGGATCATGAACGTGCCGCCCCTGGGAGATTCCATCACCAAGGGTGAGGTCGTCGAGTGGACCAAGAGCGTCGGAGACTACTGCTTCGAGGACGACGAAATCGCCACCATGGAGACTGACAAGGTCACCTTCCCTGTGCGCGTTGAAAAGCCTGGCGAGATCGTCGAGATTTTTGTTGAGGTTGACTCCGAGGTCAAGGTCGGCGAGCCCCTCGTCAAGTTCAAAAAGGCCGATGCCCCCGGCGGTGGAAAACCTCCTGCCAAGGAGGAGCAGGCCGCGCCTGCCTCGGAGCCTTCCAAGCCGGAGCCCTCCAAGGCTGAGTCGGCGCCTGCACCTTCGGCGCCATCGCCTTCCTCGTCCAAGCCTTCGTCGTCTCCCGCACCCAAGCAGTCCAGCGGCCAGTCCAGCGGTAGCCCGGCCTCCAATCCTGTTCCGGGCACCACCAAGCAGTCTTCCCGCACGGAGAAACGCGTCAAAATCTCGCCCATGCGTCGCAAGATCGCCGAGCGCCTTGTCGAGGCTCAGGGCACCGCCGCGCTGCTCACCACCTTTAACGAGGTCGATATGAGTGGGCTCATGAAGATGCGCAAGACCTACAAGGATCAGTTCGAAAAGGTGCATGGAGTCAAGCTCGGCTTCATGTCGGCCTTCGTGGCCGCCTCCACCAAGGCTCTTTTGGAGATTCCTGCCGTGAACGGCGTTATTGACGACAAGGAAATCGTCTACCGTGACTACGTCGACATTTCCGTGGCTGTCTCGGCACCGCGCGGTCTTGTGGTCCCGGTCCTTCGCAACTGCCAGGACATGAACTTTGCTGACATCGAGCGCACTATTGGCGAGTTCGCCGCCAAGGCCCGCGAGGACAAGCTCACGATGGAAGAGATGGCTGGCGGCACCTTCACCATCACCAACGGTGGAGTCTTTGGCTCGCTCTTTTCTACTCCCATGCTCAACATGCCGCAGTCTGCCATTCTTGGCATGCACGGCGTCAAGGAGCGCCCTGTTACCGTCAACGGCGAAATCGTGTCCCGCCCGATGATGTACATCGCCCTCACTTACGACCACCGTCTCATCGATGGCCGTGAGAGCGTCACCTTCCTCAAGTCTATCAAGGAGAAGATTGAGGACCCCGAGCGTCTCCTGCTTGGCCTTTAGGTGCACTTGATCGATTTCTATAAACAGAAAAAAAAACTTGCGTCCAGGCACGCGTGCACAGAGTTTTACTAAATTGTTGTCCAGCTACTGCGCCCACTAAAGAAAACTTGATTGGCTTTTATAGAATCCTCGAACAATTTATTATTTTTTTTTT
>KN805420.1:136240-162886 GCA_000818945.1 Schizochytrium sp. CCTCC M209059
GGGGGGGCAAAGGAAGGCATGGCGAAAGCTAGCCTTCATTTTGCAGGTACAAAATTCTCCTTGGCCGCATATTCCATAGCTATTACTCTGTTCGTTTCTGCTTTACTCGACGCGACGCGACGCGACGTGCCCAAAATCTATCCTTTTCTGCTGTTGCTGCTCCTCCTAATACTTTTCTCTCTTCTGTTCATGCTCCTTTTCGTGCTGCTCATTACCTGCGCTCATTTCATTTGCGCGCGATTTGCACTTCTGGCTTGTCACCGTCCTTGCTAGCTTGCCGCAGGTAGCTCGTCACACAGGTTTGATCTTGTATGTGCCAAAGAGGCGATCCCAGAGTGTGAATCGCTTTGAAAAGTTGCATGCCATTCCTGGAAAGGAGTGATGGAGATCATGGTCGTATGTTCGCAGCTCAATGCCCAGTGCCTGAGGCAATGGCGCGCACTGGGGAAAGGAGGTTGCCGTGCTCTCAACTCCAGCATGTCCAGCAATTTCTACAAAAACCTTATAGCACATGAGCAGCGTATACTCGAAGCCGCCAAATGTCAATCCCAGCACATTCCGTAAAAGGAGGACCGCCGCAACATTCGGGACCAGATTCGTAAACACAATATCATAAGGGTGCTGCTGGTACGTGGCGAGCGGATTCGGATGCAAAAATTTATGATGGCTCCGATGAAAGCGGTACAAACGCGGGAACTCGTGTGATAGACGATGACCCCAATAGTGGAAAAAGTCAAAGATTACCTCAAAGATGAACGACTTGAGCACAAAGACCAGCCACCATCGAAGAGCCTGTGCGAGAGCCGGTGGGTATTCGTCGACGCCTCGTGCAAAGCTTGTGTTTGTACCCACAATGACGTTCTGCTCGTTGTCGGCGAGAAAGGGGGCCACCACTGCCAATTCCCCGGCCTCGAACACACAGGCTGCCAAGGCATATCCGATCAGTCGAAGGTTATCCGCCCGAGAGGGCTCCTTCGTGCGTCGCGAGCCCAGAATTTTGGGCTTGTGTGCGGCACTCATCGTAATAAGAACCACGAACGCTGCCGTCTTGACCAGCGACGACGCGTACAGGCTAAGCCAGTCGCTGGCGCCGAGCTTGCGCATGTCCCCCCTCGCTGCCACAGCCATGGCCGGCGATGCCACCGCGTGCGCTACAGCTCCCACGGCGATCACTATAGCATTCACGCGCGCAAAGGCCTTCGCATGCCTTGCGTTGATGCCCATGCTCTCTCCCTCCGCGCCGCCCCACTCCCGCCGGACTTGGCTACTGTTTGCCTTGTCTGCCATTGCTGTTTGTTTGCCGTCGAGCCTGAGTTGAAGTCAGACTTTGGCGACGTCGTAGGCGTGCCAAGGCTGGGCTCTGCTACGTTGCCTCTCACAGAACGATGAGGTTCTTCTTCGGTTCGAGAGCTAGGGTGCAGTGCGGGGCGGTGCGGTGCGGTGCGGAGCGGTATCATGCCGTCCATCATGGCACGATGAGGGAATGCTATTATGGTGGTATATATAGTATTCCAAACGTACATCTCATTCGTTGTTGTCCGATCCGCAACAACGAGAGTTTAGCGTACTCGTTGTATGGGAGCTAGAGGGAGGAGACTCATGCAGATACAAAGAAAAACCATTATGAGGAGAGTCTTGCTCGGTTGCAGACCATAGAAGCAAGCAAGCAACCTAAGCAAGCAGCCTAAGCAAGCAAGAAAGTAAGGAACCATGCAAGCAAGCAAGCAAAAAAGCAAGCACACCCCGGCCATCTAGGGAACAAGCGTGCCAAACGAGTCACTAAAATGATCAAGATCCAGATCCCTTTCTTTGAAATGCTCACAAGCCGTTCTTCAAAGGCCCGCCTTTTCACGGACAAAACAAAACGCGCGTCCTAATCAAGGTTACCAATCTCCGATTCTTGCTCATGAGCCTATCTCTTTCATAGAAAATGGAAGGGGGGGGGGGGATCGGGAGACAGGAAACCTAGCCCAGACAACGGCCTAGTATGCGCTCCGGACTCCGAGTCCGAGTCGATCTTATTATGATATGGCATCATCATCCCACTGCAATAGGCCTAATCTAATACAAGGCTCAGCCAGGCAGCATATTGCCTTCGAGTTGGTCGCAATGGATTGCGCGCGCGGGTGCCGTGACGACACAGCATGGGCGTGCTCGTGTGTGTGGTGCCCAGGCGTGAGCTGGCGCTGGCGGCGATGTAAGCGGACCTGCGAGTCGTGTTGGACCTCGTGCCAAGCTTGCGAAGACGGCGGGGCGGGCGCAAGTCCTGCGAGTGATGCGGGGATGACGCCGCGTTCGAACCGAAGCCGTACGCTGTCGTCTTGGTCGTCAAGCCCGATGGGGCTGCGCGCCTCGCACGAGCGTTTGCTCAGTCTCCCGCAAATTGACGTGCAGCGCAAGATTGTTGTGCTTGGCTTCCGAGGCGTCGGCAAGAGTGCGCTTATCGCGCGCTTCGTAGATGATAATTTTCTCGACATGTACGAACCCACGATCGAGTACACTTTTCGGACAACCTTACTGCGGAAGCAAGTGCGCTTCACGTGCGATATTCTAGACACGTCGGCTCAGGATGAATACTCGACGCTCTCGCGACAAGCATCTGTAGGCGTGCACGGATACATATTGGTCTACAGTGCCGTCTCGCGAACCTCCTTTGAGAATGTCAAGCACATCCATGACAAGCTTTTAAGGGTCATTGGAGGGCAAACGATACCTATGATTCTTGTTGCGACAAAATGCGATCTGGATGATTTTCGTGAAGTGTCCATTGATGAGGGAAAACAGGTTGCGAAGGCCTGGGGCTACCCTTTCGTGCCGTGCTCTGCGAAGCAGAATTGGAACGTTGAGGAAGTTTTCATTCGCCTCCTGCACGAGGTCGAAGCTGACTCAGGCCTTCTCGCCGAGGACGATTACGAACCAAATTGCGCGATACTGTAATTAGGCTTATGCCACTTTTCTTTTACTTTTTTTCTACAATTCCTCATCATCTCAAAGAGAAATCAATAGCTCCACAACGGGGCTGCGCTTTATGATTTCTCTCAAAGTTGGTGAATAAATTCTCAGTTGCAAAATGATATGATTTGTTTAACAAAATAGTTTCACATCTCATGCAGTTCGTTCAGAGCAATAGCGCGCATCTCTGCTGCAATGTTTGGGGCATTGCATGTTTGGAGGCCAGTTTCACAGACTGCGAGATAGTGATAAGGGAGCAAGTGATAAAGTGCTAAACGGATTGCAATTTCGCTCTACTGATTTTTCGACTGCAGCAAGGCCTCAAAGCATCAATAGAGTGTTTTCTTCTTTTACAGCTCTTCGTGGATGGGGGGAAGACAGGCGAGAACTCAGGTAAGAAAGTGCTGTGGTACTCGCTCGCTCGCTCGCTCGCTAGCGACTTGGCACCTCTGCTCAATCGTATTGGCATTGCATATTGGGCCGCATCGAAGAAGTGTAGCCAATCCTTTGGTGCATGATTTGGGCAATCCATAGGCCTAGCCCGATATATTGTCAAGGAGGGCTGGCTAGAATCAAGTATCGGCATCAGAAGATAATACAAGGAAGGCGTTCCTGCGCTTGAAATACCGTGCGCGCTTGAAGCCAAGCCAAAGCAAAGGCCCAATAGCCCCATTGCATACGCGACGTCCCCCCCCCCAATAAAAGGAATAACAATACAATCGAAAGTCACGAAGATCTACCAAAGCTCACGCCAAGACTCCCTGGAAGAAAAATCAGTATCCATCCTGACTTTCCCAAATGTCGAGGTAAATGTCAATCAAATCCGAGAGTCGGATAGGTCGTGGAAGATCGTAGGTCCGACGCAATGACGCAAGGCCAGCGATTACCTCCTCATACGGTATTGGTGCAGCATGTGTTGGTTCAGTCTCACCCTGCGGGCAAAGCCACACCTCGCGCTGATGTTCCCAATTTTCAAGCCCAACATTGAAAAAGTCCCCATCCATGCCGTCTGGCCACCATGGGGACAAGGCAGCCCCTACGGTGACTTCCTGACTCGTGAGGGCGGCGTTGCTCAACGTTGAGCGTAGTGCGAGACCTGCAGTTGCCTCGGAGGAAGTGCAGCCTACTTGCCCTGAGGCCTCCAGAGCCGTAGCCCCATCGCTTCCGTTGACAGCAAGACCACGTCTCAAACGAGAAGCGCCTGCCTCTCCTCCTTCTAAATCGAGATCTCCCGCGATCACGACGAATGCAAAGGCGCGTTCCACAAGCTTGGCAATGGGGCTACCGGACCGGCGCGCGTCATCTAGCGTCGCAAGTAAAGCATCTCCGCTCACACGCCCATACGTGTGCACAGAGGAAAATGCATGAAGCGCCTCTTGAGATGATCCGTTCATGACTGCATCTGGAAGGTCGAGGATTGACTCGAGCGCGCCTGTGCGAATTTGAGTAAAAAATGGGTGCGCGCCCGCCAGTTCTGTGTCAAGTTCGGCTTGCATTTCGAGTGCGGTATTCTCCACATTGTCTGCGAACGCATGGGCTTGCCACAGGCATTTTTCCCGAGCCATGAAAGCGATCGATCCATGACCGACGGGCGTCTTGCGAGATGCGTCAGCAATGAGGCCAACGCGCGCTCGAGCGGACCATGCGCCCACCCCATTGTCAACGACACCAAAGGCGAGAGGACCAAAGACAATACAGTCGAAGGTTTGGTCTGGGAGGGACCCCAGGGTTGGATAGTCCGTCAACGAGTACGATTCGGCGATCTCGATTTGACGGAGCCCTTCGTAGCGCCTCAGTAGCGCAGCAACAGCCTTTGAGGCTTTTGTCGTGGGAGTTTCTTCGCAATCTCTCTCATGAGAGTCACCGCCGGCAGCATCGCTCTTCGTACCGTCAAGACGGGTACCTGAAAGGGGAGACTGTCCACCCGCGGCATTTTTGTACAAGTGAACATCATCTCCGAGAGGCTGGTAAAGGCTCGCACGCAGACGCGGGCCAAAGGCTGCTGTCACACCTGTGAGCAGAATGCCCGCCTCGGGGACGGAACATCCAACCAAAAGGATGCGAGCACCGGGAATTTGGCCACCTCGGACATTGAGTGCGTCGGGGTGCTTGGTCATCCACACTCGCATCGCAATGGCGAGACTGCATGCCTGCAGCGGCGGCTGCTCACCTTCGCAAGAGGCGGCTTTACCTTGGCGTCGCGCGCCACGCTGAGCGCCTTGCTGGGTGCGCTGCATATTCAAAGGCGAGCGTAGGCCAGCTACCAAACCTCTTCGCCAAGGCTCCCTTCGCGAAGACGTTCGCCCTGGCCTCTCCCCGAGCTGTTCCTCCTCGAGCTGCTCCTGCTCGCGTTCCTCAGCAGAGGGCTTCTTTTCCTTATCCTGCTGCTGCTGCTGCTGCTGCTGCTGGACTCGCCGCCGCGCGGCCTCGCCCTTGCTGCCGCTCGGGGCAGAGGCCCCACCGCCGAAGAGCCTCGCCCCGAGCCCGAGCACCGTCTCCAGCTTGCCTGAGCGCGCGCGCGCGCGCGCGCGTCCGCGCGTGCGCGTAGTCGGCCTCGCGCGCGGTCTGCGTTCCGAGGCAAAGCGACGCAAAGCGGCGTAAAGCGGCGCGGAGCGAGCCGCCCGCGCGCCTCTGTACGCCTCGGGGCGCCTTGGTTTGCGCGTCTCGATCGCGCCTCTGCCGCGCCGGCTCGCGCCCCTGCGCCGCGGCCTCGTCCCGCCGCGTGTGGAGCGGAGGGCGGCCTCCTCCTCGCGAACTGCCTGCTTGGCTTGGCTCGGCTCGGCCCGGCTTGGCTTGGCTTGCCCTGCCTCGCTAGTAGGCTGAGCTGGCTGACTAAAGCCTAGCTAAGGCCTAGGTGAGGCGTACAGGCTATAGGCTAGCTACCGATGATTTCGAGTCGTCATACATGATAAGTGTCTGTTTATAGGCCTAATTCATTTTATACGATGGTCACGGTGTCTCGTGAGCAACCGAGGAGATCACAGTAGTGGCAAGGCGCTGCGCGGGAGCGACCGACATCGCGCAAGCTAAAGTCCGGAGAAAGTGTCACGGTCAGATCGCGTTGACTTCAATGCTGGATCCGGGAAAGCCGCTCCCTCTTTGTCTAGTTTGACGATTGTCTGATTGACAAAATCGCGCTCCGCAGGCGTCACGCCTTCGTAGAGCTCGTTGACGAGTTGAAGGTCAAAGTGCAAAATCTTTCCCTCCTGGAATCGAATTGTTCGCTTGGCATCGAAGCCCATAGTGTTATACTTTGGGTCCACATTGCCGTATCGACGATTTGTGAGAAAAAAATTGATAAAGTCCTGCTCGCAGAGCAATGTGCGGTTTTGATATGTTCTATAGCCCTCAATGGTGAAGTCGTAGAATCCTATATCTGGACGCACGAGCAGTACACCACCATTTGTGTACGTATACCCTCTTCTCAAAACACCTCCACTCGAGTACTTATATCCTTTCTCGAAGTAGCGCGGCTCGTCAATGGTGCATAGATTGTAATTATCGGGACATGCGCTCCAGAGTTTCGAGATATCCCCAGTAATGAGGGTATCGAGGTCTGTGTAGACAATCATATCCCAGTCTGTGAGGTTCCAGAAGTGTAGTTTAGTGAACTGATACTTGTAGCGTTCATCGCGGGAATTCTCACAAAGGAGAGGAGGAACTCTAATTACATGCCCGCCGCGATCCATCAACCACTGGCGAAATTCGGGAAAGGCATCTTCTGTGTAGATGATGGCCTGGTTCTCCCATGGAATCTGCCCCCAGCTAAACTTGCTCACATGGTGTTGCTTAAACATAGCTGTAGTGGTGGAATGCGTATTGCCTCCGGATGGGGCAGGTGTGAGTAATGTCGCGTAGAGCACGCGTTTTGGAATCTGGCCTGCGCGCTGACTCTCGAAGCTAGCCACAGCTCGATCAACTCGCGCAAGCAGATCGATCACGGCTGCCTTGGGCGGCGACGTCACATTTTCAAAGCTGTATTGAACCACCCGTGACTCATCTGCCGAATGTATGGGACGCGTATCGCCTTGCACGCTAAGAAATCGAGAATCTAATAAAGTTCGGTTCACTTGAGTGAAGTAATCATTCAAAAGAGATTTTGAACAATCGTTATCCCGAGGCAGGATCTCCTTCGCTCGCGAAATCAATGCCCCGCAGTGGCGTTTCGATGGATGCGCGACAAACAAATTTGGATCAATCGTGTAAGCGGGATGATCCATTCCTGCAGCTGCACCACAGAAGGCCGCATCGTTGGTGGGGCTGCAGAGGCCCACCAACTCACGCACATCCTGCGTGATGATCGTATGAACGTCCATGAAGACAACTGCCTTTGATTTGGGCATACACCATGCCTGGAGAAACGTTAAGGAATGCCGCGTTACTGAAGACGTGCTCGATGGACCGCAGGAAAGTGGCGATACTGGGTACAGCTTGATCCCAAGTTCTTTCGCCCAGTTAAGAAGGTCTGGGGACGATGAAGGTGTGAATAGAACGCCCATTTCGCTCCATGACACCCTGCCAAACAAATTCTTCGAAATTATATGGCGCTTGAACGCCTTGGCGCCGGCATCGCTTGCAACGCTGTCGTCAAGTAGAGTCAACCAAACAGTGGGCTTCACCCATAGTCCGGAACTGAGCTTGTTTTGCAGTCTGAGCACTGGGCGAATTTCGGCTTCAGAAGTGGACATGGTACCTTTGCCTAAAAATGTGAAGAACGTCCTCTGGTCAATTTTAGAGGTAGAAATATGCGCTCTCTCCCCATTTTTAAATTCTTCCTCTTGCGAGATCTTCAACACGATTACGTGAAATGTTATCGCGACGAAAAGGAAAAAGTAAAGTAGACGAAGTAGAGAAGATCGAGGTATCTTCAGCGGGATCATATCTCCCTCGCTCTGTGCCGCTCGCTGAAGAGCACGAGGACTCGTTTTCAGGCTTGCGTGGTGATCAGAGCTTGTGCTGCACACCGGTACGTTACCTCGCGACTGGTGCGATCTATGTGATCACAAGCTACCAGCAAGCATGCGCAGCGCAGCTCCACTCCGGCAGCCCTTGCGCCCTTCTTGAAAGTCCTCCGCGCCTCGGGGGGCTGAGCTTTCTGTACGACAATCCTTTAGCGCCGCAGGAACGAAACAGCTCCAAAGGAAATTTTAATAATCCAGCCTGCCTATGCCTCCGCTTAGGTTCAAGACTAGCTAGACAAAGCTCTGGCTAGCTAGACAAAGCTCTGGCTATCGTTGCTGCAGCAGCTATCCTACACTTGGGCCTAGTCTCTTTCTATTGACAGCCTGGCATAATCTCACCTATTCAGCAGTGCGAGAGGGATACGTACGTACGAGATGTGCAGAAGAGCTTCGCACAACGCATTGGCACTCATTCGAGAGCAAAACGCCGCGGGGGCGACGCCGCGGCGTCTCAACGCAGCGCCCCACTCCACATCTGAAGAGTCGGATTCATCTGAAGGGCTGTATTGAATGATGCGAGCACTTCTTATACTGCGTACAGGATGATTATCATGAAGCAGCATGTTGAATCGTGAATTAACCACCGTTCGGTTCGCGATGCCGGAGTATTGATTGAGAAGATGCTCGGCACACTGCCCTGCACAGTCATTTGAACTAGTGTTTTTGAGACGTACTGCAAGAGCATTGCAATGCGTCTCATGTGGGTGTGCGACAAAGACCCCTGTGTCGATGATATGGTATGGGAAGTTATCGCTTGTACTCGTGCCACCAAAAGCTTCATGCGTAGCGTTGTTGTATAGGGCAGGAAGCTCTCGCACGTCGTGTTGGATGGCCGTGTTGAAGAAATCCATGTACACAATATCTTCATACTGAGTCAAGCACCAGTCGAGAAGTTTGGCCAAAGCGTAACGCTGCATCGGAGAAGATGAGACCGGGAACATCTCTTCCTCTAGCTGAGGCAATGAATGGATCGTGACGCGGAGGCTTTGTGCCCAGGAAATAATGTCACTTGGGACTCCAGGCGTGATAATGATGCCCATATTTTCCCACGGGATCTTACCCAAGGTAAACTTGACACCATGCGACGCTTGAATGACTTTCGTTCTTTAGCACCACGTACAGTGTCATCAAGAAGCGTGATCCAATGAGCAGATGTGCCGCTGCCGGTTGCGGGGGCAGGGAGACTACTCATGTTACGGTCATAATTTCTGAAGTTTTCCGTAAGAACAACATGGTCATTCTCATTCGAGGATTTGCAACGAAAATTATCCACGGAGATTGCATTGAACAAAAAGCAGACGAATACAGCAATCGAGAGAAAGAGCGTGTATTGTTGCTTGCGAATCGTTCTTCTCAGCTTTCTTCTCGCATCATGTGAAACTCAAAATATCATGCATGTCAGCGATGCTGCACGTCCGCCGACGCACGCTACGCTCCTATCAATCTCGTGCGTGCACCGAGCTGCACGCCTAGCGACGTCGTTCGTCCACCGATATATATACTTTCTTCGACGTTGCAAGTTTACTCATGGCCAACTCGGTGGAATCCGCGTTACTGCTGCTGCCAGCCTCAGGTTTTTTTTTGTATGTGTGTGTTCCTCTTATTTCAATGACTGCAACTCACAGCACGGCCTAAGTCTCTATTCATGACCCCCCGGCAGTGCGAGAGGGTTAGGAGTTGTTCACACAAAGCATTGGCACTCGTTCGAGAGCAAAACGCCGCGGGGGCGACGCCGCAGCTGCAAACCTGTCGACGTCGCTTGTTGCGAAGAGTGTGGATGGTCTCAGCCCCAGTTGTCGAAGCTTCTCTATCCTGCAGGTGGGCGGTGCGAAAGCGTGCAAGGTGAAGGGAGCATTGCGGTGAAGAAGAAGGCAAAGTCAGGGAGGCCCAAGAAGGGACGAAGGAAAGAAAGCTTACACTCCACGCTTTTCCTGCGCTCTGAGATCGGCATGTACGATGCAGCCCCGTCGGCACATTGTCTTTGTTGCCCTTGGCATAGCAACTCTGCTGCTGACCCTTATCAATTTAACAACTCTTGGGGGGATATTTCAGGACAGCGTCTCCCTGGAATACTTTTCCTCCCAAGACGTTGTCAAGGAGTCCACATTCATAACTCCTCCTTTTAGAGGCGGTACATTCTTTTACTCTGCGCACTGGATCACCCTTCTCGATGAGACTGCGGCAAGTACAACTGGCGCGAAGATGTTCAAACGCCACATGATTTCCAAACACATTCATGGGAAAGTTGCCTGGGAAACTATGGGAATTATAGCCACGCCTGGGGCTCCAGATGACCTTCTGAGTTGGGCAAAGGCTCTGGGAGTCGCCATTCATGAGATGCCAGTGCTTGAATGCAATGCAATCCCTCCCGCAAAAACACCCGCTCATTCGATGCAGCGCTACAAGTTGACCAAAGTTCGATCCTGGTGCCTGACCGAGTTCGAAAGTGTGGTATTCATGGACATTAACACTGTGGTATTAGGCGAGGTGCGCGTACTGCCAAACATGTGCAGGAGCTCTCCGCCTGCTGCAATTTGTGGGGCAAGTGCAGGGACAGATCAACCAGCATATACGATTGACCCGAATGTTTTTGTCGCCCTGCCCTCCGCAACACACTGTCGCGCATTGCTCACGGAGGCTGGAAACTCTACACGTGGTGTAGCAGGTTGCGAAAAAGAAATCCTCAGCAGCTATTTTTCGCATGTGGATAGAAAAAGCGTTGATCCTCGGTACAACAACATCATTTTTGAGGAAAACACCGTGCATCGAGTAGACGACTCAATTGTGGTTCAGTATGATCCCACTCATGCAGAGTCGATGGAACGGTCAGACGTGAGAGCAATGCTAGAGAGCATTGATCGCGATGCTGGCAGGTTTGAGTCGCAGCGAAAACACGAAGTACCCAAACGAGTTCTTTACGCTACGATGCTCACACCCTCTCCAACGGATGAGTCCTCGCACTCCACCACTATCGAAGTCTTCAAACAGCACCACATTAGCAAGTTTGCTATCGGCAAGATACCGTGGGAGAATCAAGCGATCGTGTACACAGAAGACGCCTTTCCCGAGTTTCGTAAATGGCTCGAAGATCGAGGCGGTCATACATTCGAGGTACCTCCTCTTTTTTGTGAGAATGGGCGCGACGCGCGATACAAGTACCAATTCACAAAACTGCAGTTATGGAGCCTCACAGACTGGGACGTCATTGTCTATACAGATCTGGACACTCTGATCATGGGAGATATTTCAACTTTATGGAGCTCATGCATTCCTGGTGTAAACTTGTGCGGAGTCGAGGAGTTTCGCTTTCTGCCCAAGAAACACTACTTCAATGGCGGGGTGCTTATCGCTCGTCCCGATGCTACCTTCTACAATTATCTCATCGAAAGTCGCAAGACATACAACAAGTCGACCTTCCTCTGTGAACAGGATTATCTCAACTACCAGCTTACAACCCGTCGCACTGGAGTCGTTGACTCAAAGTACAACATCATGAGTTTCGATGAACCGCGACAAGTCCGGTTTCAACAAGCAAAGATCGTTCATTACCTGATGGATCAAGTGGACCAACTTCTTGAGGACGTCACCCCGAACGAGCGTGAATTTCTTCACGAAGTCATGGCCAAGGTCGACAGTATTGGCGAGTCTTTTCCGGATCCAGTACGTCCTGCATCGTGGAAAAAAAAAAAAGTAAATAAAAGCTCTTGTTCCTCCATCTACTCAGTGTCGCCTGTTACTGCACAAGTATCGCGTTACTTCGTGTCATGATGTCTCGGCAAGAGCACGGGCACGCTTATGGAAAAATCTTTCGAAGCCTCCGACCTTTTACTTTCTTTGTGTTTGTACAGGGAACCCAACTGTCTCAGACTGCAGACAGGATTGAAAGCCACCTCAGCACTTGTCGCTAGCAGTTCAACCACACAGTTGGTTTACAGACTCACGCTTTTTATAGTTTAATGCAAATCTTTTAATAAGGCGCACCTGCCAGTTCTTCGAGCTTGAGATAGGCAGGATCAGCATTGGAGAGACGATCAAATAGACAATATGCATTTTTGAAAGAGCCCTATTTCGCTCCGAACCTACCCTTTCGGCCAAAGTGGCCTATTTACCTTGCGCGAGTTGGGGATCCTTGCTCACCTTGTGCATTATCAATTCCCTCGTGCGAAGTCGACCTGTCGTGGTCTGCGCGCTGGTGGGAGTGTCGCGAGTTGGAAAGTACATTGGCCAGGCTAGTGCCTCGCGATCTCTCGCAGCTGCCCCAAGCGTATATACAACGTTTTTGACGTTCGACGAGCTCGGTCTCCGTGGTGGTGGTTAGGTTGTCCGCACGTCGTGGGCCTGATGTCGGGCGCGCTTGCAGAGCAAATGTCGGCTGTGAAATCGCCTAGCAATACGAAATGTTCATGCACTTTGAAATGGTGCCAGAATAAACAAGGTCCTTTCCGCACTTTCGAGATTTACAGAAGCAACCGTCACACGAGAACAGATGCAGCAGCACTTCGCGAGAGCAAGGCGCGAGATGTAATCTTCAACAGATTGCGGCAGAATGTTGCTACAGGGACAAGAGCAAGAAGCCGCTTCCGCTGGCATCATTTTAACCCAAACTCCTTTGAGTTCGACACACGTAAGAAGAACGATTGGGTCTTGAAGTCTGATATAACCCAAGTGATAGCTGCCGAAACGGCAATGTCTCCTCCACCGGCTGGTGAGATGGCTGAATGGAAGACTAGCAAATGGGTACTGGCGAGCGATAAGCTGACACCAAAGTCGATAGCGGAGCGCAGACTCACAAGTCACATCGCTTCGCCTGAGCGCAGTCAGACAAAACGCCGTCGAACATCGCGTGCCCGCCATGCAGAAAGCGATGCTGCTTATGAGCGCATCCAGAAGGCACGAAAGCTTGACGCGAAGCTTGAAGTTGCGAACCAAAGGAGTGATGTGGCAAAGAATGAAATCAGGCGACTGTCACATGAGGCCAGCTCTGCTAAGAAACGTGCGCAGGCTCTCTTTGTCAAGACCTCGAATGCAAGCCAAGCTGACGCTCGTGCTAATACTCTCTCAGAGAGATTGGCAACTCTTACGGATTTCACGATTAATGAACTCCAAAGCGACAAAGAAAAGTTGGAAGCTGAACTCCAGAAGCTCCGTGAAGAACGAGACGCTGCCCTCAGCGATTCGATTAGGTTCCGTGAAGAACGAGACGCTGCCCTCAGCGATTCGATTAGGTTCCGTGAAGAACGAGACGCTGCCCTCAGCGATTCGATTAGGTTCCGTGAAGAACGAGACGCTGCCCTCAGCGATTCGATTAGGTTCCGTGAAGAACGAGACGCTGCCCTCAGCGATTCGATTAGGTTCCGTGAAGAACGAGACGCTGCCCTCAGCGATTCGATTAGGTTCCGTGAAGAACGAGACGCTGCCCTCAGCGATTCGATTAGGTTCCGTGAAGAACGAGACGCTGCCCTCAGCGATTCGATTAGGTTCCGTGAAGAACGAGACGCTGCCCTCAGCGATTCGATTAGGTTCCGTGAAGAACGAGACGCTGCCCTCAGCGATTCGATTAGGTTCCGTGAAGAACGAGACGCTGCCCTCAGCGATTCGATTAGGTTCCGTGAAGAACGAGACGCTGCCCTCAGCGATTCGATTAGGTTCCGTGAAGAACGAGACGCTGCCCTCAGCGATTCGATTAGGTTCCGTGAAGAACGAGACGCTGCCCTCAGCGATTCGATTAGGTTCCGTGAAGAACGAGACGCTGCCCTCAGCGCTTTCAAACAGGCCAAGACAGAAGCGCGGGCGAAGGCCAAAGAGGCGAAAGATTATTACGCCATTTTGCGAGAAGCGGTCACGAAAACTTCTTCTTCTCAAGTTCTTCTAAGGTGGGCATCTTTCAAGTCGATCCCGCGCTTCGCTAGAATACTTCGATTCTGCACTGGCGTCAGTAGCGTACCTGCTTTCGAAGAAATAGTGTCCGCAGTCTATGATTTCGGTGGCTGTCACGCGAAGCAGCGCAGTGCAGCTACCGCCAAGTGGCAGAGCTTTCGTGAGGACAAGGGGTTCGCGAAGTCTGAACAAGGACTGGAAAAAAAGCTCAACAGGTTCGAAGCCTCGGACAGTCTTTCAACTCCGTCAAGCAGATCGCCCTCTCACCGGAAGGCTTCTCTTTTGCTTGAGGACAAACTTCTCATTACGCTAATGATCCTGCGCCTTAATTTGAGTCAGATCGTGATGGGTTCGTTGTTTGATGTCCACCAATCCACGATATCGCGAACCTTTGAATTCGGCATCCATCTTCTGCATCATACTTTCTCGCGCATGTTTCCAACTCGTTGCCGTGTATGCTGGATGTTACGTGCCCCAAAGACGTCTCTGAGCGATTTGGTCACCATACGGTCAGCTGGATTCTTGATGCCACTGAGCTCGAAATTCAAGTACCAGACAACCCAATGGCTCAGAGTGCAACTTGGAGCGAATACAAGGCGCGCAATACAGCCAAGTTGCTGATTGGTCTGAGTGCTTGTGGTACTATTGCATGGCAGTCTGCTGCCTATCCAGGACGTATATCAGACCCCAAACTGACAGAGCGATCGGGTTTCTACGAGGTCTGCGCACACCCGGGTCAAAGCATCATGGCTGACAAAGGTTTCGTAATCTTTGATGAGCTGGCCAAGCGAAAGGGTGCATATCTGTACATGCCACCAAAACGATTCAAGGGGCAGCACACGCTTACACGAGAGGAGGCAAACGACACACGGAAAATCGCAAACTTTCGGATTCACGTAGAGAGAGCAATAAATCGTGTCAAAGACTACCATTGGCTCACCCAAAAGGTCCCAATCCACCAGGTGGATATGATAACTGCCGCTTTCAAGGTCGCGTGCTGCCTAGTGAGTCTAAATGGCCCGCCCATCACGGCACCTGCCAAAAAGTAAGCACTGAATCTTCTTGTTTCAAAAGCTTTCGTCATTATCTTGATTTGAATCAGCCTCTGCATCATCAGCGCAGAGTTCCGACTCCCATGCCTCAGAGAGCTCAGTAGAGACTTTGTCGAGACCTGTCCGTTGTAGCTCGGCAGTCGCGTAGTTGTACCAGAGATCATAGCGAGTTTTCGCCGCATGTTCTTTCGTGTACATAACCGACATGCCCGTTTCACCTTGCTCAGTACCTTGCGCGCATACTTCAATGAGCTTGAAGATTTTAGGAATCAATGTCGACTTCTCTCGCATTTGTAAATCCCGCAGGACGGAATTGACTACAGCAGGGGGGCAGGGGTCGTAGGCTCCACGACCAAGATCATTTGACATGCACACGGGGTTGTGCTTCTTTCTCTGTTCTTGTTGGGAAGGATCGGCCTTCTCAAAGACAAGATAAGAGATCTCATTGTTCACCAGGTCCTCCTCGACTTTGGCACGTGCCGTGTTCCATTCACAGCGCTTACTCGTTGGACAGTTGTCGCGCGGGTCTCGGCGACGAAGATTCTGCACGGCTTGTAGCAAAGCACACACGTGCACGCATCCCTGATCAACTCGGGCGGCAGGGCAGGCGCACATCTGGTCACAGACGTTTGTCACGTATGGAGGCCGTCCGTCCATCGCTTCATGCCATTCGATGGAACAACGCACAAAGACAGGATAGGTGGCATTGACCATTGACCTTGGGCAGTGAAGCCTGAACCAACACTCTTTAGCAGGTTTGTCTCCATTCGGTACGAAGTAGGCTGCAAATCCGCGAAGATGTGTGCGGAAGCAAATGCGCTTGTAACCTTTTCGAAAAACACCTTTCTTCGTACATACGTCCTTGAAATGTTTCTGCAAGAACTGTTCCGAGACCAGCGGCGCTCGCTCTTGCAATTCGCCGATATAGGTGATCCAGCGGTCTGACGGGATGGCGGCAAGTGCAGCCTTGGCTTCGGCGTTATCTATCAGTGGAAGGTCTACATTCCGTCCGCAGTTTCTCAGCAGCTGCAGGACGCTGAGGCCCTCTGGGCAACGCAGATTGGTAAGCTGGTGATTCCCTTTCTTTGCTGCTGCTTCAGCAGCCATTTGGGCACGCACGCTCGCGCGAAGCTCATGCTTTTTCTTGCCAGACGCAAATTGCCCGCGAGTGCGGAGCCAGCGGGCCAACTGGGCAAGCGATGCTGTGTCAACATGTTCCTCACACATCTTGGCCCCGATAATAAGGTCTTCTGTGAGCTGCACAGGGTGGACCGTGTCCTGAGGCTGGATCACAGAATAACCCTGACCAACGTCATGGTGTTTTGGCTTCTTCCTCTGGCATCCACATCCATCACGCATGCAAAGCAGGCCCAGAGAGATGAGGTCCACCTGCTCGCGGTCGAAACTTGTTTTGCCGAAACGTTCAATGCATCCTGTGTCAATCGCAACCTTCTCATCGAGATAATTGATCTCGCGCTTCGCAAGGTGCAGCGCGATGCCCCCAAGAAGACCGCCCTTCGCCCTTTTCATGTCCGAGACAACATCCTCTTTGCGTAGTTGCTTCGCGTAATTATTGCAGAGAATGTCCGCGAGCTGATCAGGGTCTTTCCAGCTTTCCAGTGTGACCCCGCGATGTAAGAGCAGCTCCATGACGGACAGTGCCGTTTTTGCCCCAACGCCTTTAAGGTTGTGATAGTCCGAATCCACGAGTAACGCGTACGCAAGGCACACAGCGGCCGCCGCTTCACGCGGCTCGCATGCGTGGTGTCCTACAACTCTGTCAATGATAAGACCCAAGTCACGTGGACGGTCGCAGAGCGCGTTTGATTCATCTTCTGGCGCAGTATTTGCCGCTGGGTCGTAGAGAATGCCCAAACCGTCCTGCCAAAAGCCCGGTGGGATGACAACGACATTTCCGCCGTGGTGAACGAGCATGTCTGAGTCAACTGAGATAATGTATTGGATAGAACCTTCATGGAGCAACGCGACAAGCGTGTGATCTGCCTCGTAGGGAGCCACCACATAGGGGTATCCCTCCCGATGACAGAAATCTATTGTGGACTAAGGTCCACAATAGACACCTATATGACGATTTCCTAATCAATCGGCCCTCACGGCCCGGTGGTGCAGAGATACAGGAATATCGTATTGTTGACTAAGGATGACAATAAGTATAGGAAATAAGCAGTGTTTTTGAACTATCAGTTGAAAATTCGGTTACAAGCGTTACAACTTTCGTTTCAATGGGCCGAGTCGTGTTTGCTCGCTTCATGTAGGCGATGATTGTGCGGATCTAGCAGGTCTACAGAGCAAGTTTGGAGCTCAAAATTTCTATGTAGATCATTTTGAGTTAAAATACAAGTTGCTATGTTCGAAACGCGAGAAAATCCTATCGATCTCTCTGCCATGGCACTTCGTAAACTGTACTCATACTCAACGTGCTGGTTGCAAGCCTAAGGCGCGCTATGATGAGTATGAGAGCATGGCGTGCTTGAACCCGAGTGATGCGAAGATTGCGGTGTACTGTTTCCAGAATGGCTTGAAGACGCGGTGGGTGACCGACGAGTATAGTTGCGGCGCCGAACAATGTCATCCTCATGCCACTGCCGCCAACAAGTCTTGGTCTGGCTTGTTGAGGTTTTTAGCCTGACGTGGAGGGTAACATTACAGAAACTACAACGCTTTCGGGATCCTTCGCCACACACCACGCATCGTTTCTGGTTGCACCCTACCTCTGGATGAGAATTCCCGCTGAGACGAAGTGTCTTCACACTGTTCGTATTCGCGCTTTGAATGACGTCACGCTTTCCATTCGAAATTCTCAGCTTGGCATGTTCGTCATTTGTGAGCCTCCTTGTGGTGACATGGCCATTATTCTCCTGTTCCGGCCGTCCCAACGCCGTTGCATTGCCAATGACATGTTCGTTTGAAAGGCCCCGCTTGAGCCCACTCGCTTTGGCGAGAAGGCCCAGCGTAACCTGCTGCACAAAATCGCTGACCTGGCAGCTCCTTGAGCAATCTTGTTGGAATTTTTTCAAACTCTGCCATTCGCCACCGAGTTTGTTCGATGTAATAATGATCCGCCACACGATCAGCGCATTGATCAGCACGTCGGTAACCATGCCAATTACCACCTTAGTCTCCCAATTGGTTTTCAAAGCGCGAGTGTCAAAGCGCTCTGAGTAATCATCAAGGCCATCCACCCCCTGCTTTGAGGCGCTGTAGTAATACTGCACCAATGAGCGTGTTAGCCGGACAGGGACGAAAATCCCACTTGACTTAAGACGCGAGTGATAGGCGCTCCAAAGAGGAAGTCGGGAGGCGAGAAGCTTCCGATCTTCCTCTGTGTAAGCGCAAGGAATGGCCGACGATGATAAGGCAGGAGAGGCAGCGTAAGCCCAGTCGATGAACCGGCGCTCCACCTCCTCAAACGCTTGAAGCCACTTCTGGCGAGTTTGAAGAGGGGATCGAATAAGGACCACGTAGTTAATTGTCCTTGTGGTTCCGACGCAAAACACCACATATTCAGAATCGTAAATGGCCGCCTGGTGAAGGAGTTGACCACGATACTCGGTTGGGACGGCCTCGAACCATTTTGTGGAACCCACATTGCAGTAGAAATATGGCCCGTGTCTCCTGGAAATCTTAGTTGGACGATCTTGGGTGCGTGGCGAGACTTTCGTCTTAATTTCTAATGGTGCCACGATGCGAGCAGCACGGTTTGTCTCACCAGGTGGGCGAATGACGATGATATTGTCAGCGCTCACTCCGAGACCCGGTCTTCCCTTCTTTTGGACTAAGCCAATTTCAAACACAGCATCCACGAACTTTTTCTTGCGTAGTTGGCGAGTAATTCCCGACTCATTGATGATCCCAATCGCCATTGCCCGGTTTGCCTTACTTCCGTCTGGTTTTTTGGCATGGAACCACCCGGCACATAGCATCCTGCTCAGCGCACTCGAGGTCAGGACCTGGGGGGGCTTTGTGCGCGTAGGGTCCTCGTACAGAAAAGGCCTACATCGAGCGTCCTCCTTTGCAATTTGCTGAGCTGACGTACCTGTGATAAGAAGCATCTTGAGCATAAACCAATCTGCACAGCGTTGGCCCGCTGTTAATGGGACAACCGATGCGGAAATGTGCGCTTCCACGTCCTTGCGTTCAGGGGAAGGGGCCTCAATTATTCTCCGCATTGCATCCGTCATAGGCTCGTTGGGCAGAGGCTCCATGTCCTCGGAGTGCGAGGGGTTGGTCGTTCTGTTTCGATCGGATTGTGAAGCATCGCATACTTCGTCGTCACAATGTGCCACGCATGCACCAGCATCTTCAGGGTTCTCTTCGCCTTCACAGACCTCACTATTGCTTTCGTATTCTTCGTCCTCGTAGTCATCGCCGTCAAGAGCAATTTCGCCATCATCGAGACAAGTCTCTGCAACACTCGAAGTCTCCATGTCGTTCTCAGAATCAGCTGTCACTATCGGTGTTGGACGGCGAGATTTTGGAGCAGGATAAAACAGCCATGTCTGCGCAATGCTTTCAAGAACGCGACCGGAGGACTCAAAGACGAACGTGTTTTTAAAAGCGTCCTCCATGTCAGATGGTAGCATTGAAACAAAGCGATGGATGCGTGATCGCTTGGCGTCACCATACTCGCGAACAGCATAAGCATGAGCAATGACCTTTGATCGACCAGAGCCACGCGTCAGACTCTTACTTGCAGCAAAAATCTCGCTACCAAGTTTGGGAGCATCGTCGACAAGGAATTTTGGATGGATGTTGAGATTTGACGTCGCCCACCCACGGTTTACGTACTTGGCTCGGGTATCCTTCTGAGCAGTGTGCGATAGAAATGGATTCCCCTGATGTCGCTCTTTATCGTTGACCACAATAAGGTCAAATCCGAGCCTTGCACAGAGCTTGTATAGCTCTTCCGAAGGATAACCTCGATCAAGGCAAACCTGTACTCCAGCAACATCCCCGCCAGCAGCATCCTTGATGCGTTGCAAAATCTTTTCAAGGACCTGAGCCTGGTTGTACTGGCGATCATAGAGCTGGCTAAACAGCTTCACACGAAATATAGCGTCTGCACTTGCATCGGAGCCGGCGCCGTTCTGATGGCGCTTGCGCGGACGGTACGTGTTCACCGGGTTACTCGCGGAAACAGTTCCACGATTTCTGTCATCGATAGTGACTCGAAGGTTCTTGTTAGCAAACAATCGTAGCGTGATTTCAGCAAGCTTCTCCTCAAGAGAATGCATCTTCGCTGCATTGTCCGTCTCATCCAGATGACTCGAAGCGTTTGCCGATGCTTGCGGTGGGAATCCTCGAAAGTGCTTCTGCAGAGTGTTGAATCGCGTCAAGTCTAAGAGTACGTCCGTACCGGCATATCCCTTCATCGTCATAAAAGTTGAAAGAAGCTCGAAAGAGTTTTTCTTGGTCGCCTTGGTATATCCCATGGTCCAGAAGAGCTGGGCAAGGAAGGCAAGAAACTCCCATTCATGACTTTCAGCTTTCCCCGCCATGAGTAGGCTTTGGCACATCGAGTTAAGGAGATGATGCTTGCCGTCAGCACCAAGAATTGTGAGAAAAAGGCTCGTTTCGTCCCAAGGCTCGGCTTTGTTCTTTTCACGACACACACTGTCGAGAGTGTCAAGGATCGAGTCAACATGGTGCTTGGCCATGACATCCACGCCGCAGAGTCTCGCAGCTTCATCCCGCGAAACAAGCTTCAAAGGTTCTTGGTGGAGCTTCATCCACTTTTGGCGAAAGCTTGTTCCGGTTGCTGCCTGCATTGGCGCTGTTGCTGACGAGATTGGCGCGTTCGAGACCGTCACAGCTGGTGCAGATGCAGCTACGCAATTCGAAGCAGAGGTCGACGATGAACAAGACGCGGTACGGGATGGACCACTCTGGAAGTTGGTGTCGCATACCGTGCTTGAGGTGTTCGAAGACGATGGCCCATCGACGGCAGAGTCTGTTCGACGTTTCTTGTTCATTCTACAATCCTTGTGATTTGAACGTTTGTGACCAAATTCGTTGCACGCATTGCACCTCACGGCTTCCATCGATCCTTCAGGTTCTCCGTTGCGTCGCGTTGCCTGCGCTTGGCCAGGTTGCGTTCCCTCGGCCAGGTTGCGATGGTTAGAGTGATGGTTAGATCGCAGGTTCCACGAAGATGTCGTGTTCGCAGCTCGTGCTGAGCGTGGTGCTTGCTGCGCCGGCGGGCTAGGCCACTCGGCCTCGTTCACCAGCGCAAGCGACCTGCTAGAAGGCCTGTACGCAGCCGCGGGCTTGGGTACGCGCCCTGAATAGCCCGCAAACTGAGCGTCGAGCAGGGCAGCAGGCAAAGCGACTTTGCCATCTCCGAAAAAAGGTAAACTAACTGTCGCACAACCTTGGGCCGATTTCGTGTGGCACCTTGGGCAAGACTGAGCAACCAGACACAGTGTCATCTCCAAAAGCGAAGACGTGAATGGGCTAGAGACTCTAGAAACGGGCAGAATCAGGGTACTTAATGTCACCCTTAATCCACAATACAACATTCTTTTTTAGATGCACCACCTTCCAAAGGTTCTAAAGTGGATTATAATCCACATTAGAAATCATCGGGATATTGTCTATTGAAACATCCTTTTCATTACTTCAAATCGAATCGAGAGAGCGAAAAAAGGTTTATACCCGAGCATCAAGCCGAGCAAACATCGTTCACGTTGACCTGCATGACCAAGGGTATCCTTCTTCTAAAAGCCTTCGTTGCAGGAAATTTCTGAGAGGCGAGACGGGTAGCGCGGGAGCTCTTGCTTGCTTGCACGCGCACGTCGCTTGACGAGGTCGCGCCGGCGTGTGTACACGCAACTTGAAAGATGGTCATGAGCCCGCGAGCTTCGGCGGTTGAACCAAAGAATCTGCCAAGCCCTTCGCCGGTGACAAGCCCGCGCAGACGATCCTTGCCGAGCAGCGTGCTCTCTCGACCCTTTGTGCCTGCCTTTGCGTGCGCCGCTCTCGTCGTGTTGGCTATCACGGGCCTCAACATGCTCCAGGGCGCCCAAATATTTCAGGATTCGGAGCTAAAGATCATAAGGAGCGAAACGTTCATGACTGTGAACTCAAGCTTCTCTCCTACCATTTTACAAAATGACCCAGTGCCTGTACGCTCCGCAATATGGCTTACCCTTCTTGATGAAGAATCAACCTCGGAAGAGGGTGCACTAGCTTTCAAACGCCACATGGTTTCGAAACATGCATACGGTGCGATTGCCTGGGAAAACATGGGGGTTATTGTCACACCAGAAGCGCCAGAAGCCCTTGTGGCTTGGGCAAAGGACCTCGGTGCTTCAATTCACCGGACGGAGGGCCTTTCTTGCAGCAGTTGGAGCGTACGCGCTCCCAAACAGAAGAAATTGACGAAGTTGCAGTCTTGGTGCATGACGGACTTTGAGAGTGTGGTTTTTATGAGTGCCAACACGTTGGTCATGCATGATGTGCGCGAGCTTGTGACAATGTGCAGCGACGATGGGATTGGCTTCTGCGGCGCCGCTTCAGCGTCGGACCTTCCTTACTATCGAGTCGATACTGGGGTTTTTGTGGCTCATCCTTCCGAGGCGCAGTGCACCGCGCTCACGGAAGTAGCAAAGTCATCAAGGAAGAAGTGGTCTGTGGGCTGCGAGAAGAGCATCCTCAATAATCATTTCCCCTACGCAAATCGAACAAACGTTGATCCTCGCTTCAATGTTATATGGTCCGCGAAAGACACAGTACACCGGCTGGAAGATGCCTTTGTGATTCAGTATGACTCCTCCCACGCACCTTCTATAACTCGCATGGAAATGCAAGCTCTACTTGAGAAAGTCGACCGCCTTTTGGACTCTTTCGAAACGCAGCGTGCTCACCTCGTGCCGAAGCGTGTGCTTTACGCAACGATGCTGACACCACCGCCCAAAGATGGCTACACACATTCCACTTCTGCGGACATGTTCAAACAGCATCACGTGAGCAAGTTCCTTTATGGAAACATTCCATGGGAGAATCAGGCCATCATCTACACGGACAATGCCTTCCCCGAGTTTCGCAAGTGGCTTGAGGACCGCGGCGGCCACACGATTGAAGTCAAACCACTTTTTTGCGAAAATGGGCGTGATAAACGCTATAGATATCAGTTCACCAAGCTGCAGTTTTGGAACCTTACGGACTGGGACACTATCGTTTACACGGATCTCGACACCATCGTCGTTGGGGACATTTCACAGCTTTGGAATGCATGCGTCGACACTGTCAAGGTCTGCGGTGTAGAAGAGCCTCGCTATATGCCGGGCAGACGCTATATGAATGGTGGCTTGCTTCTGGCAAGACCCGACGCTGCATTTTATAAATATCTCATCGAGGGTCGCGAAACGTATACGCAGTCCACGTGGTTGTGCGAGCAGGACTATCTCAATTACTTTCTGACTGGACGTCGTTATGGCGTTGTCGACCCAAAGTACAACGTCATGGGATTTGACCCGAACCGAAAGATCCCGTTCCAAGCGGCCAGGATCATTCATTACGTACTGGGTCAAGTCAACAGGCTTGAGCTTGGCATCACTGCCTCTGAGCGCGATTTTCTGCATGCCATGATGGAAAAGGTGAAGATTAAGGCTGACACGTATCAGGACCCGGCAATCACAAAGCCTTAATCAAGGATTATAGTCGGCGCTGGCCGACCAAGGCCAGCGCTAGGAAGGAAAGGAATTGAGGAAAAGAATTTGGAAAAGGAATGGGAACAGAAACGGTACTGGAAATTGAAAGGCTAAAAGGTAATGGAAAACATTCGATTGATGGCTAGCGCAATGGAAACGTTGGTTCCTTTTCAGGTCCACTAGCCTCGTACTAGCCTGTGAATTCTTATTACAATGTTCTGTCATGGTAGGACCAGCTGAACCCATCGGTTCCCGATCACTGGGTCGGCGCCGTGATGTTAAACCACCGTGCTTTTTTATCTTTTCATATTCCAAGACGACCAAGGGACATGCAGACTTTAAACTATTTTGCCTCGCGCGAGACTGCCCGCGTCGCACAAGACTGGGCCGACCCAGTATGCGGGCAATGGAGACAGCCCACCGTGCGGTGGCTTGCGTTCTTGCGCTGGGAGTAGTTGTCGCGGCTCTCAACCTGAAACTTGTCGACTCCCAGTGGTTTGCGGCAGGAGGCGACGATCCGTTCAACGAGGCCCTGCGCTGGGAAGAGACGTTTGCGGTGCCCTTTCAAGAAGCTCGTAGCGACGCAACACTGTTTGGCGCGGATGGTCCCTTCGCTCCGAGCAGCGCCGACACTGTTGGCGCCGGTCCTTCTGTCGTGCTCGTCATGGGCTGGGGCGACGCTGCTTGCCGCGCCGTGGCAGAAACCTTTGCAGACCATGTAAAATGGGCGGCACCTCTTGCGTACGAAGAGCATTTAGAGACGACAAAGAAGACCCTCCTTGCAGCACGCGCAGTTGTCGAGTACGTTGGCGACGTGTCTCTTGGCGCAGAAGTAGAAGTTGCGCACAAACTCAAGCCCGAAATACGGCTTGCTGCTCAAGATGCCGTTCGCACCCTGCTGGCCGAGCTCGAGACCTTGAGCAAAAAGAACGGGCCCCTGGTGGCCGTTGTTCCTCATTTGGTCTTTCTCTGGCGCTTTGTGGATGAAGCAGTGCAATCTTCTCCTCCTCCTCCTTCTCCTTCTTCTCCTCCTTCTCCTTCTTCTCCTCCTTCTCCGCTCCCTCCTTCACGCAGCCAAAATCAAGAAAACGCGCACAAAGTATCACAGAGCTCGCCCAACGTCGAATCGCCTCGAATAGAGACGCACATCCGACCAGTCATTGTCGTGGAAGACGGCCTTGCTGCCTCATTTCGCGACAACGATCGCCTTGTAGACATTCTCGGTCCAAGTCTTGTAGACGAAAGCGTGCTCGACACGATTTGCATGCTACGGCTTCGACCTCAAGATCGCAACCTCACCGGCGACTTTGCTGGCATGAATCAGCGCCGATTTCGTGAGACGCTCTTTGCTGGAAAAATTTACACAAATGCTACTGCGCAAAAAAACACTTTCGAAACGCCTCCCTGCCAGATCACAGACCTTCCGCTGTTCCGAAACGCGATTATATGGTCAAAAGTTTCAGACGCACTTTTGCGCGCGCACCACACACACTTGGTACAGTCCACATCTAGCAGAGGTAGCATGAGCGCGACACTCCCTCTGATGCGCGTGCCGAGCCGCGATGCATGCAAGAATATTCTCGAGCACCTTGCATTTCGTGCAGCCTCGGAAGCGCACCCAGCATCTTCCATAGACCGCCGTTTCAAATCAGATGCGGCAACCCCGATATCCAGCCCAACATCTTCGAGACGCAAGCGCAAACGTAGTAGCGGTAGCAGAGCTAAAATTGACGCAGCGAGTGAGCTCGCGAAAACATCTCCGTGCTCTCGCTTCAACGAAGTTGCGGTGGAGCGCCTCACCACGCATCTCGCAGAGGATTTGGAATTACTTCTTGGCACCTCTATTCTGCAAGCTTTTGGGTTTGAAACACCACTTTTATCTAGATCGGCCCTTGCAAACTTACCAAAGGCACTCCCGAGCGAAATGCAAGTTGACGCAGGGTACTGTGAGGAGCAGGTTAATCTCAAGCGCCTCTCAATTGAGCAGCGCACTAAGCTAACCTTTTCAGTTGCGCGCTGTCTTCCGTCCTTACTCATTATTGGGGCACAAAAGGCAGGAACTGATGAACTCGGAGTCTGGCTTAACCAGATCATGTACGCGCGGCGCCTCGACGGTGGTGTCGAGATTCATTTCTTTGATTGCCTCGGCCGTGGTCGTGGGTGGCGCCGGCCTTCATGCGCTCGCGCGCGTCGAGCGATGATGCAAGCCGATACGCACGCAGGTTTGGAAAATCTCACAATTGCGTTGGAAGCAGGGCAGAAGCGAGCGTTCGCCTGGAGCGAACTTCGCAAGGAGTCCGTTTACCTATCATCGTGGTGGAGACAATATCTGTCCCTTGGCAATCTTTTCTACACTGCCTACGCCCGCAGGTCAATGACGTTTGAAAAGTCGCCAGCTTACATGGATCTCAGCCACCCGATGGACATAGTGCGCATGCTTCCATCGGCAAAACTTGTGTTTATGGTTCGCGATCCCGTCTTGCGTTTCGTGTCCTCGTATTTTCAAATGTGCAGCGGCATGTATCAAGCGCTGGACAATTGCACATATACTGACCTCCGCTCTCGATTTGATACACTTCATCGGGAATTCGACCCTGAATCAATCTCTCAGCAACCTGGTGATGCCTCTGTCGACTATTTTGTGCGCCGCGGCCTGGCTCACTCCATGTATGCCTACTGGCTTCAAAAATGGAGGGCTGCTTTCCCGGACGAGCAAATTATGCTCGTCTTCTCGGAACACTTCCGGAACTTTCCACAAGGCGTCGTTTTCGCAATTGAGTCCTTTCTGGGACTTCGTTTGCCCAGGCAGCATTATCACTTCCGGCCGCTTAAGAACAAACAAGGCTTCTATGTCCTTGGTGAGTATTCAAAGGCGAATAAGCCATCGCATAAGTCTGATCCACCTAGCGACCTCCTCCACGCAATGCGCGCATTCTACAGGCCGCATAATCTGGCTTTGCGCCATCTCATAGACGAGTCAGGCATCCATTGGCGTCCTCTAGAAGAGGTGCCGAAGGAGTACGAGGCTAATTTTTCTCTTCCGTCCTGGCTCGCCAAGGGGGACTGACTTGTGTAGAATAATTGAATTGACGTGTCTCTGAGTCGAAAGAGTGTTTTCGTTGGGGGGGGGGG